>JAVJIF010025689.1:0-61897 GCA_038442645.1 Agave tequilana | reverse complement strand
GTTACATATTTCTTAACATTCTTTCGTGGATTTCAAATCTTGATATGGGTAGAAATAGTCTGGTTTCTAGCTCAATAAAGTGGCTGTGATATATATTATGTACAGATTTCTTCTTTTATAAGTTATATCTGAAGAGTGATTTTTGGTTTCCTTTTATCTTTTTTGACTAATTTACCCTTTCCAAAGGAAAGGTAACAATAGAAAGTAAGTTACCACGTGCCAGTCCATGTAGATTAACAGTATTGATCATTAGTGTATTGTGAAGAAGTAAATTCTTTCTATCATCATCATCATTGTTATTTTTTGTTTTCTTTATCTTTCATGCTCTTGCACAACCACACATAATCGGTTGAAAAAGAGTCCTGGAATTTAAAGCATGAGTAACTAGATTCCTGAATCTGTTAACAAATTGGTTTATAAATTCTCCAATCACTTTTGAAATAGGTTTTATGTTGTGTAACTTGTGTTTACAGTTATGAATCTGCTTCTTACTTACCTGCCTCTTACAATTACTTGTGCAGAAGAGACAAGGCAGAACAAAGGCATTACAGCGGTTTTCAGGAGACTGATTACATGGATCCCAACCAAGTTCTTTGTCTTGGTGCCCTCTTTGATATTGCAGCAACAAATGTACGTAGTTTTGATATTGTTAAGGCATCTCTTTTTTTTTTTTTTTGTTTTGCAGTTTGTTATAGCATCTGGTTTAGAATTGTTTGCTTATCATTTTAAATGCAGGGACTTGATACGGGAGAAGATTATGTATATTCGGCTTTTGCCGATCCATTGAGATGCTAAGTGATGTTGTTGAAGACACTGTACTAGAGCATGGAGGCGAGGTAATTTTATGAAATACATTATAACATATAGCATCATCTCATATTGAAAATAAGGCCCTAAATGTATTTCATGGTGGTGTTTTCTTTTTGCTCTGAATCACATGGTATGAAACCTTTCAGGAGACATGCATGGCCCAATTCCATTCTTGTTATCGTTATGAAAGGAACAGGATTGACTGTGGGCATTGTTTTTACTATACTTTTCAACTGCTGGAAAAGACATAGGACTGGACGAAAAATCTTATTAAACTACCAAAAGTTGGACAATTCGGGGATTGCATTCTGATACAGTAGCATTGGAGATTGGAGAGAAAGAGATAAGCTCTAGGCCTCATATTCTATATATAATAACCAATGTGGATACATAATGAGTTAGTCTCACAAGCAATATGGGACTAAACTAATATAGAGTGTCTCAACACTCTCTCAGATGGAGCATAATATATATATATATATATATATGTCTAGCTTGTCACAAATAAAATCTACCTGTGTTCTACCAAGTGGTTTGGTAAAAAGATCTACTAACTGGTGTCCTGATGATACATGCTTCGCCACAATGATCTTTTCCTCGAGCTTCTTATGAACAATATAACAATCAACCTCAATGTGTTTGGTCCTCTCATGGATCACAACATTTTTAGCAATGTGTATAGCTGTCTTGTTGTCATCATATAATCTCATGCGACACTCTGAGGGGAAACAAATATCTGTCAATAAATTTTTGATTCAGACTAGCTCATTTTCCATCGCCATGTACTCCGACTCTATGCTGGACTGAGAGACCATACTCTACTTCTTGTTTTTTCATGACACAAGGTTTCTTTCAAGAAAGACAATATCCTGTGGTCGACCTCCTATCAAAAAAACACCCTATCCAGTCTACATCTGAGAAGCCTGCTACTATAGTGTGTTCATGATTTGAACAAAGAAGCTCTCCCCCTGGAGCTTTCTTCAGGCATCTCAAAATCCTTATTACCGTCTCCAAGTGGGTGGTCTTCGGTATGACGAAGCTAACTCACTACACACTGCCTATGAATGTAATGTCCAGTCTGATCGCCTTCAGATAGTTTAGTTTCTCCACTAATTTCCTGTACCTCCCAACATCCATAAGAAACTCCCCTAATCTTGTAGCAGTTTTGTGTTCACGTTCATTGCCTGCATCTTAGCATCTCAGCTTCCAAAAGTAAGTCGAGTAGATACTTCTTCTGAGACAGAGGAATGCCCTTCTTGGATTTGACCGCCTCAATGCTTAAGTAGTACTTCAGGGATTCAAGATCCTTGGTTTGAAAGGTGCTTCTGCAAGGCTGTCAATCCCCTTCGTGTCATCTCCTGTGATCACAATATCATCCATACGCACAATCAATAGGATCCTCTTCCGTGTTGTATTTGTCAAAACACAGAGTGGTCTTTCTCACACAACAGGGACCAAACTCCTAAATTACTGATGTAAGCGCCCAAATCAGACTCTCAGAGACTGTTTTAGACTGTAAAGTGACTTCTTTAACCTGCAAACATTCGCAAACTCTCCTTGAGCAACAAAGCTTGGTGGTTGCTCTATGTAAATCTCCTCATTAAAAATATCATTGAGAAATACATTCTTGATGTCAACTGATGAAGTCACCAGTGTATGTTGCTGTCAATAACACAAGGACTCACATCGTTGTCTTATTTCACGATTGGGGATAAGGTATTCATATAATCCAGTTCATACACCTATGAATATGCTTTAGCAATCAATCTTGAATTTAAGCGAGTTAGAGACCCATCTGGGTTTAACTTGATAGTATGAACCTACTTACACCCAACGACTCTTCTCCGTGGAAGTGTGACCGACTCCCAAGTCTATTCTGTTCATGGTTTAAAGTCTCGGTCTCGGCCGTCGACTTGGCCGGCACCGAGACGGATCAGTCTTGGCGACTCGGATCGGACTCGAACGATACGCACAAAACGCTACATAGAACGCCAAAAAAACTATGAAAAAATCATGACAAATCATAAAAAAATGTAAACATCAAAATTCATGTATCACATATTTAAAACATATCATTTAGCACTCAAAACATAGCGTGAAAGCATAAATACAAGCGTCATCGGTAGAAAAATATCAAAATACATGCATAATATAGTAAATTTCACAAAATAATTCATAAGTACCTACTAATATAGTCATTTCCACATTGAATTTACGAGGAGGCACAAATCATTATCATCATCCTCGCGATAAGTATAGAAATCAGGCATATAGTTTCCATAAGGATAATAATAAGTTTGTGGGTGAGATCCTATAGGCTGAGATGATTGGCCAGAGGATCCACTATCAGAGTAATATGGCGGTAATTTGTGCAATATCAGCTCCATGGTGATAATACCCAAAACCTTGATATTCAGTGCTGCTAGTAGAATATTCACCAGTGCTAGAATAATCATGCCAGAATATTGGCCAGATGTCAAACCCAACCCCTATAAATGACATTCAAGACTATGATGACTATGAGAGTAGTTATCATGTCCACTCGAATAATCATCGCTAGAACTGAAATCGACCAACCGATCCAAATGCCTACGCTATTGCGAAATCCCCGCCCGGCCTCAATCTATATCTTGTGTAGCATAATATTCTGAATCTCATGTTAAAGCATCACCTCGTTGGCTTCCACCAACACCATGAGTCTCTTCATTACCACCATCACCGCTGTCATCACCGCCATCATCATCACGCCATCATCATCACCATCATCACCGCCATCACTTGCCACTTTCGTCACTACGACGAATACCTTCATCCAACCACCTAAGTCATCTAGTGGTAACATCAGCTGTTCTCCCTCACGAATCCACTCATCCAAAATATCATCATCATTGAAAATATTATTCAGATCAATTAGGTTGTAATAATCATCAGTGTCGCTTTTGCATGTCAAGTTTCTTACTTGCAACCGCATATTGTAATGCACAAATACTAGTTTATGCAACTTGTTCATTGCCAACCGGTTGCGCAATTTTGTATGAATCAGCGACCACGTGCTTCAATTTCTTTCACAATCCGATGAAGAACATGTTTGGCTTAAAACTTTGATGGCAATTTTCTGCAGATTGGGAGCTTCTACGCCATAATTAATTCACCAATCAGCTGGAAGAGATTGTTGCACTGCTCTTCTAGTCAGTGAGCTTCAAATTTTCCAACTCCATCCTCAAATAATTTTATCTGTGAGAATACACATCACAAGTGTTAATATTTACATAACATTATAACGATGAAATAAATAAATTATTATTATCTCATTAATAGCTCTTGCTTGTTTATTTAATCTGGCTCCAATCTTTTAATGACCTCCTTTAATCCATTTCTCATGCAAGTGTATGCAACTGTCCCCCCATCTTCTATCAATGATATCCCAGTACTTCTTCCAGTTCTTATTTGATGTCTTTATAGCCAATTTTGCTCTATCCATAGCTTCATATATTATAGATAGTGTAGGTTTCTTGTCCTGTTCTACTATCTTCAACACTCTAACAAGAGGATCTATAATGTTTTGGACCTCTCTTGCCTTCTTCCAAAACCGGTCAGTCAGAATGAGATTAGAAAGCTTATCTCGCACACTTCTACTCCTTTTCTTATTGAATTCACGCTATTAGGTAGTCGTACACATTCTTTTCAAATCTTGCTCATAGCGAATAAGGTTTTCAATAGAATAAACTAGGTGGCAAACCGTGTTATACTGGTCTCAACAAATCTCTCTCTGGTAAATAACTTCATTAAATTCACCACTTTGAGGCTATTGTAAATGAATGATGTGATCATCTTAGCATCATTTATGTCTCCTTGACTAATTTCACAGAGCCAATATCTTCAAGCATCAAATCAATGCAATGTGCTGCACAGGGAGACCAAAACAAATGTTTTCTCTTCTCCATCAACATGTGACCAGCTGCTTTGAAACTTGCCTCATTATCTGTTACAACCTGCACGATATTTTCTTCACCAACTTTATCAACAACTTTATCCATTAGCGGGAATATATAATCAGCAGTCTTCGAGATATTAGTAGTATCAACAGAAGTATGGTAGATCATGCTTCTATCACAATAAATCATGAAATTACAATAGCCTTTTTATTTCGAGAACTCCATCCATCATACATGATCGTGCAACCATACTGCGGCCATTTTATTTTTATTGAAGCAATATATACTTCAATTTCTTTCATTTTCTCCTCTAAATATAGATTGCTAATCTGGTACCCTGGGCCTTTTACACCTGGGCCTGCCTCCGCAATAGTATTAATTATGGCTTGGTAGTAGGATCACTATCAGCTGCGTTGAATGATATTGCATTGTAGTGAAAGAATTTCGCCATGAATTTTCTAACCTTTTTAATCAGTTGAGAACATGCTTTTGATTGATTTCTGTTTTGTTGGGAACATGTAAGGATCAATACCACGAGTTGGAATTTTAGCTTATCTCATAGTCATACTCCGACGCAATCCACAGTTACTCCCTGATCTTGAAGGTTGCGAACTACTGCCACCAATATCAACTCCTTCTGCCGATCTCCAAGACATTTCACGACTTTCTTTCATAACTTGTTTTAGTTGTCTTCTTTCAACTCCTTCTAAACCACCAACTTCTTCAATTTCATTATCAGAATCTTCATCGGACATCATAAAAATCTTCCTCACTTAAAGATCTTATAAATCGCTCTTTTTTGGATTTTATGGCCGCTCTTTCTTTGCTACCTTCAGAAAGATGTCTCATTATCTGAGATACCTCTTTTGATACTCGCAAGCATCCTTCCACCTGACCGGGTACATGTGCTATATGTTGCTTCAATCTAGTGATACTACTATGGACTTGTTTCCTACAATAATTACACTTCACAAGTTTTCTACTTCCACCAATAGGGGTACCATGTTCCCATCCAATATCGCGTTGCTTTGGAGCCATACTGAAATTAAAAAAAATATCTGTTAAATTAAATTAAAACTAAAATTAACTAACTTAAAACAACATTAAATTAAACTCAATTAAATTAAACTAAACTAGTTTATACTAGATTAAGCTACACTAACTTAATTACCTAAGTTCAATAAAATTATTAAATTACCTAACTTAATTATAATTACAAAACTTTATTAAATTAAATTAACCTAAATTAAGTTAACTAAACTAATTTAAATTAAATTAAACTCAATTAAATGGAACTAAATTAAATTAAACTAAACTAGTTTATACTAGATTAACCTACATTAACTTAATTACCTAACTTCAATAAAATTATTAAATTACCTAACTTAATTATAATTACAAAATTTTATTAAATTAACTTAAATTAAGTTTAACTAAACTAAACTAAATTAAATTACATTAAACTCAAATAAATTAAACTGAGGGAGAGAGAGGGACTGAGGTAGAGAGAGAAACAGAGGTAGAGAGAGAAACTGAGGGAGAGAAACTGAGGGAGAGAGGGAAATAGACGGAGACAGAGAATAGAGAGAGGGAGACACAGAGGGGGGAGAGAGACGGAGACAGAGAGGGAGAGAGGGACAGAGAGAGAGAGAGACAGATAGAGGGAGAGGGAGACTGGGAGGGAGGGAGAGTCCGACGTGAGAGACAGAGGGAGAGATAGACGGAGACAGAGAGGGGGAGAGAGAGGGGAGAGAGACACAGAGAGGGAGAGGGAGAGGGAGAGAGATGGTGATAGAGAGGGAGAGAGACGGTGATAGAGAGGGAGAGACAGAGGGACACAGAGGAGAGAGAGAGAGACGGAGACAGAGAGGGAGAGAGAGGGACACAGAAGGAGAGAGAGGGGGAGAGAGACGGAGACAGAGAGGGAGAGAGAGGGACAGAGAGAGACACAGAGAGAGGAGAGGGAGAGAGAGACTGAGAGGGAGAAGGAGAGAGTCTGATAGAGAGACAGAGGGGGAGAGAGACGGAGACAGAGAGGGAGGGAGAGAGGGAGAGGTACCTGCGAGGGCGAGGATCGACGGCGACGGCGGGGGTGTTTTCCTTCGCTGCTGCAGAACTTTAGAGGGAGGGGGCAGCGTGAGAGAGATAGATCTGATCTCTCTCTCACTCTGTCCCTTTAAGTTGGGATTCACGGGTGCTGAGGCGACCCGGGTCGGGTCCGACTCGGACTCGACTCGGTCAACTCAGCCGAGTCGGGGACGACTCGGCCGAGTTGACCGAGTCGAGAACCATCGACTCGGGGTTCCGAGTCGAACCATCAATGGCCGAGTCAGATACGACTCGGCCAATACCTTGAACCGTGATTCTGCTCTAAGGTCGTCATCTCCTCTTGCATCGCTTGAGTCCAACCTAAAAGAGCCCGTGCTTCTGATACATTCTTAGGAACTGAATATGAGTCCAAAGAAGAAATAAATGTACGGAAGGAGAATGATAAATAAAAATAAGAAATGAAATTGTAAGGAGGATGCTGAGTACAATTACATTTGTCTTTTTGAAGTGCAATGGGAAGATCATCAGTAGTATAAGTACGAGGTGATTGTGCACTGATAGTCTGACGTGATTCTTGTGCAGGACTTGGTACCGAGTCTGACACATGCACATGAGTAGAAGCTATTCGTCGTGTATAAATTTGAGTTGAATCTTGAAACCGAAGTGAATTTTACCAGTCACATTTTTAGATGTTGACCCACCACTGTTGAGTAATGTCTTCTGATAGAATATGGAATCATAGTCATTCTCTGACACAGAAAAGAAAAAATGTGGAAATCTCATGTTTTGACTTAAAAAGGTTACATTTGCACAACATATATCAGCATATATATGGATAAAAATATTTGTAACCTTTTTAGTTCTAGAGTAGGCAAATTTTCTTTAAGAGACCTAAAATCAAATTTTATCTTATAGGACTATAATTATGAACAAAACAGAGAAGACCCAATGATCTTTGGAGGTAAAGAGAACAAATCAATATCGGGGTAAATGATGGAATATAGGATTTTATTTTGCAATACCAAGGTTCTAAATATCGGATATCGGGATCGTATCGGATGGGGTTTTTTCATATCGGATATCGGATATCGGATATCGGGAGAGACATCGGGGATACGCGCGCATATCGGGCGTTCATACTGGACACTATATATAATGAAATACTGATAACTAAAAGTTGGTTTAGTGTCATAGATATCTCGGCTGACTCGGACGATATTTAAAACATGGTGCAATATAGAGGATAATATTCTATTTGTCAGAAAAAACAATTAAAATGGCCTTAACTCAAAATTCTTTTGGTACCTGTCTATGAAATAGCAGTCTCCTAGCAATGTCAAGGTGTCTATTCTTATGTTCAGTTGCTCCATTCTACTGAGATATAAACACATGAAGATTGATGTAATATTCTATTTTGTTTCAGAAACTGACTAAAGTTATTGTCCAAATATTCTTTAGCATTATCAAATCTCAAAATTTTAATACTAGAATTAAGCTGATTCTTTATTTCTTAATGAAAAACTTTAAATGTGAAAACACCTCAGAGCGAGATTTTAACAGATACACCATGTGATTCGAGAATAATTATCTACAAAGTTGACAAAATACCTAAAACTCACTTTTGATTTTACTGAAATGAGCCCCATACATCTGTATGAATTAAATCAAATGGCTTATCATCCCTCTTATTGACACGACTAGGTAAGACACACGATGATGTTTCCCTTACTGTCAAGACACATTCGAAGGATTAACCTGACCTAAAGATGGAATAAGAAGGTTTAGGGCCTGTTTGGTTAAGGGTGGAAGTGAGGAAGTGAAGAAGTGAGGAAGTGGTAATAGTTCTCTTTGGAACTTGGGAATTGGTTAGTAAGTTTTCTGGTGTTTGGATATTGTTGGGAAGTGTGGTTTGGAAAATGTTATGTCTTTTCCGGTGTTTGGATGGTAATGTGGAAGTAAAAGTGGAAAAGTTGACTACAAAGTTGACCGCAAAATAATATTAAATTAAAAATTAATTAAGAAAAATAAAAATTAGACTGTAATTAGAATGTAAGTGAGATTTACATGAACAAAAAATTAACTGTTTTGTACTACAACTTATTACAAATGAGATTTACATGACCACAAAATTAACTGTAGCACTCTGGAAGTGAGGAAACGTTGTGTAAAGGAGAAAAGAGAGAAGGAAAAGAACTTTTTCCATTTTCCTTTTCCGGTGTTTGGATGAACAGCGGAAATGAGAAAAGACACTTCTCATTTCCTCACTTCCACCCAATTCCTTGAATCCAAACAGCCCCTTAGTGTAGGTTGAGAAGGGTGACACAGTGCTCAAGCATGTCATCTAATCAGATGTCAAGTCTAGCTCATACAGTCTGTTCCGCTCATGTCCTGTGCCAATCATCTTCCTCATCTCAAGCTCTTGAAATACACAATGCGTCAGAAAAATATGTATCATTTAAAAATTTGGTAATCTTAGTTACTGATGATAGGTTGAAGAAAAATAAGGTAAATAAAAAATAGATGAAAAAGGAAAGGTAGGGGTTAGCGACAGTGACAATACCCTGAATGGGTGTGCGGGAGCCATCTGCTAATACGACAGAGTTAGAGGCAAGAGTAAAAAACATAATATCTCAGTTTCTAGTCATGTGGTCAGTTACTCCTGAATCTATAATCCAAGTATGTGATTTAGACGATGTAAGATAAGATATAAGAGTACTTCTTTGAGTTAGAGTAGCATAGAAAGAGGAAGATTGAGCTTGTGTGTTTTATTACTGCTGTAATATCTGAAACTGCTCAAATTGATGTCGCAACTGTTCGTCATTTGAAAGAGTAGCAGAGATATGCGCACCTTTCATTGGTTTTCTTTTCAGAAGGGGTATTGATATTGTATGGCCTGACTCTTTGCAGTAGTAACAATAGATCACAGAGATATCTCCTTGTCTTCTTTGAGGACCTCCTCGTTCGCCCCTGATACCATTGTGGTAACCAAAACGTCCATCAGTGTAGCCCCTCGACCATCCATATCAGCACGACTCTCCACGCCACCAAATGTGGTCTCCTCGTCCCCATGGTCTGCCTCCCCTGATCTACAGGCAGCTTGATCTGAGGCTATTGTAGTAGTGTCAGGTCAACGCATGAACGATAGTGTTCAGAAAGTGATGTCTCCAGTAGAGAGCTCACAACAGAGCTTCTCATAATCTGAAGTCTAGCTGAAAAATAAGCAGGGTTAGAGGGTATCCAAGTAGGTTAGAACCATCAACCGGTTCCACTGGTTTTTACATCTGCTTTATATCAGACGTGATCAGAAATATCAAAGAAGCTCCTTTGCTAGGCGATTGAACTCGCCGTAATGATCATTCATGGGCTTGTCATTCTACTTTTTCTCCTATGCTAGGTGATTGAACTCGTCGTAATGATCATTCATGGGCTTGCTGTTTCTTCTGAAATAGCTTCTGTATAGCATTATAAGCCCTGTTGATATTGATGCTTCCTCCGTACAATTGACGCTGTTTATAGTCACACAATGAAGGACCAAGTTGTGAATCTTGGGCTCCATCATGGTCAATACCTGATGTAGTAGGTTATTGCCCTCCAATGTCCAAGCATCCGTCACTGAAGTAGGAGGGTCTGCCAATAAATATTAGTCTTCGCGACCAACCACATAAATCTCATTATCCACTTCCATTGCAAGTAATTATTCCTATCAAGTTTTCAGTTTGTAATCCTTCCGAAAACTAACTCAAAAATCCTCGTTTGAGCCATTATCGTACTAGACTCGTCCGCCTTTATCTCAGTATATTCGACCATCATGAAACAGACAAACATAAAGAAGGAATCTTGCTCAGGAAATAGACAGAAACTTCCTACTACACCTCAAAGAAGGCTCAACACCTTCACCAAAACACCATCTCAGAGCCCCGAGTCGAGTATCAAATCATTGTTGGAGATTGGGCGCTGTCGAAACGAGTGATGGAGGCGATCAGGCAATGGATCGATCAATGGAGGCGTAGGAGATGATGTGATGGAGATGACGAGACTGTGGTGAAGGCAAAAGGATGCAGAGGTGATGTGGCGGTGGTGGGAGAGGGATGGGGAGCACTGGGCGTGGCCACTGTCGGGCGTGGGCACGCGTGGGCGTGGCCTGCTGTCCATGATTCACAGTCGCGGTCTCGACCGCTGACTCGGCGGGCACTGAGACGGATCGGTCTCGGCGACTCGGATCGGTATCAGGCGATACGCACAAAACGCTACATAGAAAGCTCAAAAAATTCTGAAAAAATCACGACAAATTTTAAAAAAATGTAAATATCCACATTCATGTATTACATGTCCAAAATATATCACCTAGCACACTAAACATAAATCGAAAATATAAATACACGCGTCGTCGGTAGAAGCATATCAAAATACATGCACAATATAGTAAATTGCACAAACTACATTCATAAATATATGCTAATGTAGTTATTTTCACATTGAATTGCGATGAAGTACAAAATCATCATCATAATGCGAAGTCGACCGAGTCAACTCTGATTCTCGGCCGAATCGGTCTCCTCTGAGTTGAGTCGACCGACTCGTGACTCGGACTCGTCTCGGAGCGGGCCGAGACGGATACGACTCCGCCGACTCGTCTCCGACTCGGCCGAGTCTTTGAACCGTGCTGCTGTCGGCCTGGGCACGCATGGGCGCGGCTTGGTCGTGACCTGGGCAGGGGGATGGAGGCGGGATGATGGAGAGGGGATGGAGGTGGTGAGATTAGGGTTAGGGTTTTGGATTAGGGTTAGGGTTTTTGAGTGGCTTTGTTACCATGTTAGAGTAGCATCAGAAATTGAGAGAGAAAGAGATGAGATCTAAGCCTCATAATGTAGTCTATATATAATAATCAACGTGGATACATCATGAGTTAGTCTCAGAGGAAATGTGGGATTAAACTAATATAGAGTCTCTCAACACATTCGTATAGGTCTCCTATAGCTCATGTTGCTTGTATTGTGCAGGTTTCTCACAACCAATCGACATTGAGTTTGTATCCTACATCCTTTGAAAATTTTTTTTAATGACACATAATCATAAGTAAATATAATATAATTAATCTTTTTTAAACACAAAGGACACATGGGTATAAATTAATTAATGTTGTTTAAAGACAACATGGGTATAGCGGTTATCTGGTCTGACTTGAGTTCAATCCTTTAAGTTCGATCACAGGTTAAAATGTCTCTTTGACCATTTTGTTTTTTTTAAATTAAATAAATCTACCTCACTCAAACCCGACCTGGTTGATAATCAGGTTAATGAGGTTTGGTTCAGGTGATCTGATTATAAGCAGGTCAGTTAGGGTCATAGTTTCTAATAAGAATATTAACTAGATTAGGTTCGGATCAGATATATATCTGGGTCAGGTCAAAACTGACCCAATCGAACCCAATCGCCACCACTAACCCTGATTTAACTGCTATACCCTAAAAAATATTAAATATATACAAGATAAAACCAAATTATTTATTTCATTAGTTTCATCTTGTTCTCCAGAAGCAGCCTAGCCTCTAAGCTAACTGGTCTTTCTTGAAAGTCAGGTTTCACATCTAACCTGTCTGTCTGAATTTTGACATTTTATCTTGCCTTTTGAATTGTAGATTGAGTTGTGGACTATGCTTAGTTCTAGATTGATTTCTGTATATTAAGACCACATTATCCATTCAGAGAAAAACCTTGCTCTATGGGAGCCGTTGGTTAGAATGAATAAGGCTGGTTCGCAAAGTTCTGATGCAGATCAAAAGCAAAAGCGCAAGCTAGATCTCATTCTAGTGCCGACGAACTCTAAATAAATTGCTAAGCTGAATAACTCTGGGAATCCACCAGAAAAGAAAGAGAAAATTTCTCAAAATTTATTAAATTTCAAGATGCATACAAAAAGTTTCAAAAAGGTTTTATATAGACTCTTCATACATAAAATCCTAATACAACTTCTACATTTTTAAAATAAGATTCCTACTTTGACTCAAATTCTAATAAAAGTGAAACCAAAAGAAAATAAAATAAGAAACCAAAAAATAAAAATAATTAGAAACCTAAGGTCCTAAGATTAAGTGGTAGCGGCTAAAAGAAGGTAACTAAGGAGTTTTTGTAGATCGAGTAGTACGTGAAACAAATTGAAAAACCCAAGATGATCCCAATACAACATGGAACAAAATTGCTAGCTGCATTAAAAGAGTAGCTAAAGATGTACTTGGTGAGTCACTGGGTGGTGCTCCACCATGTAAGGATACATCATGGTGGAATGAAGAGGTAAAAGGTACGATTAAGATCAAACGAAACTCTTACAGAGATTTGAAGAAAATTGTGATGGAGTGAGTTTTGAGAGGTATAAGCTAGCCAAGAAGAAGACTAAGAAAGCTGTTCAAAATGCAAGAGCTAAAGTGTACAAAAAAGTATATGAGAAGTTGGATACCAAAGAGGTTGAAGATGATATATATAAAATTGCTCGAATAAGGGAGAGAACGACTATAGACTTATGTACTGTGAGGTGTGTCAAAGATGAGGATCAGAACGTTTTAGTTCGAGATGAAGAAATCAAAGAAAGATAGAGAGAGTATTTTGACAAATTGTTCAATGGTAGTTCTACTCAAGATTTGGATGATCTTACCATTCAGTGCCAAGATATGAACCGTAATTATAAGCGCAGAATTAGCGAATCTGAAGTTAAAGAGGCCTTGAAGAGGATGAAGTCAAGGAAAGCTGTTGGCTCGGATAGATTTCTTATTGAGGTATGGAGATGCTTAGGAGAGGTGGACATGAGATGGCTGACAAACCTCTTTAACAATATCTGTCTAACTAAAAAGATGTCAAATGAGTGGAGGAAGAGTACCCTAATACCTCTCTATAAGAAGAAGGGTAATATCCAGAGTTCTTCAAACCATCGTGGAATAAAACTCATGTGTCATACCATGAAGCTTTGGGAAAAGGATAATTGAACACAGGTTAAAGCAGAATGTTAAAATATCAGAGAACCAGTTTGGGTTCATGTCGGGGCGATCGATGACAGAGGCTATTCATTTGCTTCGTCAACTTATAGAGCGTTTTCAAGAGAGGAAGAGAAATTTGCATATGGTCTTTATTGATTTAGAAAAAGCTTATGATAAGGTGCCAAGAGAGGTATTATAGTGGACATTGATGAAAAAAGGAGTCCCCATCAAATATATGACATAATCAGAGACATGTACGATGGAGTAGTGGCAAATGTCAGAACTTGTGAAGGCATAATAAGTGATTTTTCTATCACAATTGGATTGCATCAAGGATCTGCATTGAGTTTATTCTTATTTGTCATAGTGATGGATGAGCTTACTCGAGCTATTCAGGATGAGATACTGTGGTGTATGCTAGTTGCTGATGATATTGTCCTAGTCGATGAAATGAGAGCTGGGGTAATTGCAAAATTAGAGTTATGGAGACAAACTCTAGAATCTCGAGGTTTTAGATTAAGTAGAACCAAAACAGAGTATATGGAGTGTAAATTCAGTAAACAAGGAATCCGAAATTATAATATTGTGACACTTGATGGTCAAGAAATACCGGTGAGCAGTCATTTTAAGTACTTGGGTTCTATTATCTAAAAGGATGGGGACATCAATAGTGACTTCAACTATAGGATTCAAGCCAGCTGGTTGAAACAGAGGAGCACAACAGGAATTTTATGTGATCATAATATCCTGTTATGGCTGAAGGGAAGTTTTATCGGACTGCATTAGACCAGCTTTGTTATGTGGCACAGAATGTTGGGCTATAAAGAGATATCATGCCCAGAAGATGAGTGTCGCAGAGATGCGCATGTTTCGTTGGATGTGTGGTAACACGAGGAGAGATAATGTGAGAAATGAGGATATTTGTATTAAGATAGGCGTAGTCTTTATAGAAGAGAAGAGAGAACCGCCTACGATGGTTTGGTCATGTGCGATGTAGACCTACAGATGCGCCAGTCCAGTGAGTAGAGCGTATCAAATTAGGGCAAGTTAAAAAAGCGCAAGGGAGACTGAAGAAAACATGGATAGAGGTAATACGACAAGATATAGAGGCTAAAGGTCTTAGTGAAGGCATATTGCTCGATAAGAATGAGTGGAGAAAGCTGATCCATGTGCCCGATCCGGCGTAATTCTCTTCTGGTTTATGTAGCCTACCCCAAATACTTGGGACAAATGGCTTAGTTGTTGTTGTTGTAGAAACCTAAAGTCCTAATAAAAAGGAAACTGATAGAAAAAAATTAGAAAATTCGCTGCTAATCAGCACGATTTTAAGATTTTTACGAAATTGGCCTGGAATTTTTAGACTGCCTCTTGCAGAATTTGCAGAACTGGCCCTGTAACTTGAAAACATCATAACTTTCGCATATGGGTTCTCATTTTCACGTTCTAGGATGTGATGTAATGATCTTTTCGTGCTCTTGATCTTAGAATAGACAAACATGGTGCTTCACTTATTAAATTTAATAAATCTTCCTACATTATTCTTCTCTACTTGAAAAGAACTCGATCTCGAGTGCAATTTTGAATAGGTTAAAAGAAAGATATAGATGTCGACTCTTGCAAGAAGTCCTGATTTTATAGCATGAATAATACATCTATGTTGTCTCCAACTGCGAACGGGCTTCATTGTAACATCAACCTTGATGTAAAATTTCTTACCTTAACTATATCCACTTTCAAATTTGACACCTTTAAATGAATTTGAAAAGGGTCATAAGTGTCGGGAGATAGTTTGAGAGGTGCAGAGCAGAGTAGTACTCAATGAATTGTGTTGACATCAATATTGACGATTGTGAAGTTCGTGAGAAAACAATTAATGGATGAGGCATAGGAATCTCCAAGAGCAATTTTGCAACCTCTTTAGACTGCGAAGGTATTGATTTTTTTTTCTACCACCGTGATCACAACCTTTTCCATCTTGAGTGGAAATGACAACGAAGTTTCTTGTGAAGCCAAAAATGGACTTTTTTACTTTCATGATCTGAACCTCTTCATCTATCTTGGATGGTAATGACAATGAAGTTTCTTGTGAGAGCAGTAACTCAGTTGAAGAGGAAAAAAGTGGTAAACCATCAACCATATCTTCAGTACTGATCTTCTTACTCCTTTAATAAAGGTTGGAATTTTGCTGGAACATTGATTGGTCAGGTTACTTCTTTTATTACCCTGTCAAATTTCTGCTTGGTCTCTTTGGATTTGTCAAAAATTCACCACGATTGCACATTGATAAGAAATATCGCACACCAATTTAGAAGCTTCAATTTGCTCTTCACTAGGTTTCGTCGCAATCTTCTTACCTTTCTACAAGAATATTTAAATATTTTGTCTACTCTTGTGCTTTGCATCTACATCATATTGCCATGGCCCTCCCAATAAAATATGACATATCCATGTCCACAACATCACAAACAGCATAATTCTTGATAAAATTTTTCAATAGAAATAGGAACATGACATATTTCTATTACCTTAATAGATGATCTCTTGTCGATCTAGCACTTATTGTAGGAGTTTGGATGTGGCTCGGTAGAAAGTTTTAGATGGTTTACAAGAGCTCTCGAGACAGATCTCTGAGACATTCTCGACTCTCATTATCGATAAGTTTGCACACCTTGTTAACAGAACATTGCGTATGAAAAATATGATGTTTCTAATTATCATCTTGTTGACATGTATGTCGGCTCAGGTTAAGATCATCATCACGATTATTCCTACTATCATCACGATCTTTACTGTTGTTCAGAACTAGATTTTCGATCATCTGACGAAGAGATTCGAATTGCTCCTCAACTCTCTGCTCGCAAGCGCTAGATCTAGCTGAAAGACCCTTTAAAGTTAAATCTCTATTGCTTTCACGCTCTGCACCAGTCATCTTAGATTTAGCCTCTATCTGATACCACTTGGCGCAGATCGGAAGCAAAAGTGTCTGCTAAATCTCGTTCTAGCGCCGACGAACCCTAAACAAAATGCTAGGTAGAATAACGCTTGAATCCAAAAAGAAAAGAAAAGAGAATTTATCCAATTTTATTAAACTTCAAGATGCCCACAAAAAGTTTCAAAGAGCCTTAGACTCTTCATGCACAAAATTCTAATACGACTTCAACTCATCTAAAAAAGACTTCTACTTTGACTCAAACTCTAATAAAAGAGAAACAAAAGAAGATAAAATAAGAAACTGAAAAATAAAAGTAATTAGAAACCTAAAGTTCTAATTAAAAAAAGAAACTTATAAAATAATCAGAAAATTCACTGCTAATCAGCACAATTTAAGATTTTACGAAACGGGTCCGGATTTTACATATTGCCCTTGCAGTATTTGCAGAACTGCCCTGTAACTTGAAAACATTGTAACTTTCTTCTACGGGCTCTGATTTTCGTGTTCCATGATGCGATGTAATGATCTTTCGTTCTCTTGATCTAGGAATAGACAAACATGATGTTTCAAACTTCTAAACTTATTAAATTTACTGAATCTTTCAACAACAAGTTCAAACTCATAATTCTGTAGCAATCCCTATTCAGTATCTACCCAAACAATTTGCACTGATCCTTAGTGTCCTCTACTTCAGTAGCAAAACAAATGTACTTTGTTCAGAAAAAACTTCATTTTGCTTCAAATGCTATGCTGAATGCTTGTTGAGGTGTATTTTTGGTAGACTTTAGGTTATTTCTGGAATGCAGTAGGATTCAGCAATTGTAGGAAGCACGTAAAGTCCATCTTCTACTTTATGGTCCCCCTTCTCCCCCGCTGTGACTTACTCCTGGAGCCACAGCCTTGCTCAAGGAAAATATGTATCTGTCCATGTTCTCAGAAACATGCAAAAAGGTCTGGAGGGGATTCAGGAATGAGTTTCCATGAGAAAAACTGTATTATGTGCTCGTCTTCAAATACATTTCATAAACCATAGTATGATGCATCATGCATTTTTTTGTCTTTTGGAAGAAGGTTGCAATTCTTTATGAGGAGCATTTAGAGTTTCTGGAGTGGTATATAGGAGGGGGTTGGCCAGCTATAAAGGACCCTTTATGTTGCATTATGTTGTTTTCTTCTTGCAGTAGTTCATGAACTCAGCCTTTCTAAGGGAAAGGAAAACGTATAAAGCTGCATACAATCTGCAGCATCCACTAGTCTATGCACTTAGGGTAGTGGGTCACCATGGAATCACCTTCTCTGTTGAGTTTTTCATGAGCTCATTCTTCTATTCGCAGGTTGTTGCTGCTGAGAAGGCGAGCAAGGGCGGGCTGCAAGAAAAGTTGAAGATGACCGTTGCAGTGCCGTTGCTTTGGGTGTTCCTCCTGCTTCAGAGACCCTCCGATTTGCAGTCCGGAGCGGGTGGCATCGTGGAGAAGATCTACTGGCAGTGGGATTTCTTGTAGAAAGACTCGCAAATCATCTGTTCATATTGTACATAAAACATAATCCCTTGTATTCTTCTCATGCATGGATCAAAGAATCCATTCTCATCTTGTTGCAATTTGTTGATCTGTCAGTCCACAAGTGTGTTCCTTCCAATGTACAAAATTGAAATTGGTGTAACAGCAAAATTCTGATCTAAACAGCTAATGAAAATTGTTCTTATTTGTAACATCAGAATCATCTACGCCTCCGCCTCCAAATTTGACATCACAATCGCCCTAAATCATAGTGGAGCATTTAAATAATAAGTTTTGTGGCAAAATAATTAAGCTTTTTATTGCAGTGAATCACAATTTAAACATCATAATTTTCCATCCATGTGGGTTTCTGGGCATGTAAATCATTTTTGTGTAAATTTAACTGAGTTTTTAGCAAGTATTATCCTCCCATGAGCTTTCACTTTATACTCCGAATTGTTCATCTTCGAGGGTTTGGATATTCTCATAGAAAACTCATGTGATTTATACATTATTATGTACACTCATAGGTCTAATACATTCAAAAAAAATGTGTAACTGAATATTTCAATCAAGCGACTCGAATAGCTGTACTGTTATAGTTGATTCATTTATTAGCAAACAGTGGCCACGATTTGACTTGACTTATTAAATGACCACTCGGATTGATTTCAACTATTAATTATTGATAACTGATGAATAAGTTGATAATTATTGATCAAATTTCAGCACTAGCACAAATTACCTATACCAAAACATCCAATCGATCCAATTTTGAGAATGAAAAACAGATTTTTGCATGTTTCATTGGTATCATGCGAGTCCAATTCTGACGAAGCAGACCGGTTTAAACGTACTCACGATATTGCTGTTACCCTTTAGTCCCACATCGCCGAGAGAATGAAATTAATTACGCTTCCTATACTAGGTCTCAGCCCGACTCCACGTCTCTTCGGAGACATCCGATAAAATTGGAACGATACAGAGAAGATTAGCATGGCCCCTGCGCAAGGATGACACGCACAAATCGAGAAATGGTCCAAATTTATTTTTCCCTTCTTCCTCGGGCGGATTCCTGCAACTGGTGTTAGTTCGCTCTTCTTCTTCCTCTTCCTCTTCTTTTTTTTTTTTTGGTCTTTCTTCCTTTTCCCCTTTCCTCTTTTCTTCTTTAATTTTACCCCTACCCAAATTCATCTGAACTGAGAGCACTTGTGATGAGCAGCCTGCAGTTTCATCCCGAGAGCAATTTCAATTGCGTATGCCTCTCTTCTTCTCTTCGTCTTCCTCCTTTTAATTAGCGCTCATTTTATATCTCAAATTTATTGCCTGCAGAATATATACCAAATTTTTTATCACAATGTCAGGCTATTTCATTCCTAATAATTTTTCTAGTATGGATTCAACTCCATCATGCTAGTCTATGAATTCGGTGGTAAGTTTCTCACAAAAGAAATGGGTGGATTTAAACATGTTATACTGTTCAAGTTATATGTTTTGGATCATTCTGGAATGGGGAATATTTCTGAAGTATCTCTAAATGGTATTATAAATTTTGGCTCACTTTTGTAACGATAAGAATCGTTAGGCTGTACTGGAAATTATAAAATGAAAATTCTTTGGAATTCCATCAGCACCCAAGTCTTTGTGATGGGGAACCAACCAAGACTTTGAAGACATTTGATTAGGATTAGGATTAGTCTTTTTATTAGTTATTTAATAGTCTTTTTTATTTTATTTTATTAGTCTTTTATTTTTTTTTAATTTTGAAGCATGAGTAGTGCATGTGTCCTCTTTTTATATATATACTCTTGTAAGGTTCTATTTGGAATGCAATGAATGGATTATTAAAATTTTGAGAGATTAAAATCTTAATTGGGTTTTTTTCGAATCTTCGTGTGTGAGGCATGGAGTGGGAGAGCAATTCTCCTGGTGTGAAGTCTGAATCAAAATCTCCATGTGTGATGCATGGAACGCGTGAGCAATCACCTGGGTGTAAGGCCCAAATCAATTTTTATCTTTTCCTTAATTTTTCCAAACTCTAGATTAGTTTATCCCCAATCTCTCCGCAAACCCTAATTTCTTCCCTAGTTTTCAAACCCTAGTTTTTACCCCTTCTGTCCTGTGTCATATTTATTTCTTTTGTTAAGCTACTATATTTATTTCTTCTGTTACAATATACTGAAGGCTCCCATTTCTTTTGGCATATGACATGAGATGTATGATTAAAATCATAGCTTATGAAGGTTTGATTTGCTTTTATCTTGATTGTATATGGTCATTCTGAAATTTCTGAAAAGTTGCCTAATAATTTATGTGGTTTTGTAGTCATTTATAATATTTAACCAAAATACATAGTATATTTGCTTTATGGATTCTAGGATGTCAAAATTCCTGTGGGTAAAGGAACCTTGGGCCAAATATAGATCATAATTGTTTGTGGAATCCGAGTACATAGTCTTTTTCATGGGTTCATTAAGGTTTTCTTTGTAGAAAATTGCTCCTGCAACATTGAATCCCTCCATCACTCCTTCTTCTACTAGGGTTAAATTGGTGAGATATAAGAAGTCCAGCTTCCAATGATGAATGTGCACAGTGAGAGAGGAATCTGCAGGTTTGGTTAGTTGCCACCCTTTGCATGAACCTTTGCAGGTTTAGTTAGTTGTCACCCTTTGCATGCCCCTCTCTCACTCCTCTGCAGTTTAGTTAGTTTGTCACCCTTTGCATGCCCCAGAGATGACATCTATTAAATTTGGGAGACACCTTTCTCATTATAATTATAGGCCATGTTATACCTTTGGAAAGAATAGATATTAGGGAGAGAAATTAATCCCAGGGTGCGGGGAGAGGATCGGCAACATACGAGGGTGGGTAAATTGTCAGCACCAGAGCGAGGATTGGAAAGAAAGAGATGGGGCTTTGCTGCAAAGAGAAGGACAGAAAGGAAAAGGAAAAGAAGAAAAGGGGAGGGGCACTGCTTCACTAGAATTAAGTTAAAGAGAGAAGAAAACAAGGGAAGTACAGCTGTTCTGGACAACCAGGAAAGCGAAAAGAGAAGGAATTTGGGAAAAGTAATCTCTAAGAACTGTAAGTGGCCATTCAACTAGGCTTTTAGGTTTAAATAATTGATAAAAACTCATGCTTTCTTATTGATGTGAACCTTATTTTATTTATATCATTGGATTATAAATTTCTTTTCCAAGGGGTATCATAAGAATTAACTCAAACTGTTAGATGTAAATTTGCATTTCCCCCATGGATTGGAGCTAATCTAGTGGCTTTTTTTTAGAGAACTAACTGTTTACATGACTTTTTTCTTTCTGACTGAATTAATTGTTTAGATGACAAGCACACTAAGAATTAACTATGAATCATGATTAGCCTTCCATGTAATTAATGAACCCTTGGTGCTTTGCCAACCGAAAATTAAGATCTTTTTCTCTTAAGTTGTTAGGAGTCCTGCTTGCTAGTTTATATCTGAAAATTGATACTTCATTTGAAATTAAAAGAAGAGGAACAAGGCCTGGCTTTATTGAGAACCAGGAAAGAAGAAAAAAGAAAGGTGCTCATAGAGACCAGAAAAAGAAATAGAAAGAAAAATGAAAGGATAGGAGGGTAGCAACAATTTCTAGACATTTAAGGAAGAATTTTCTAATCGATTATTATCATTAAGGATTCAAGGAAGTACTTACATGAGAACTATACCCTAATTATTTGGAAAAGATGATTAATCATGAGAGGAGTTCCTCATGAGAGTGATGGGAGCATGAAATCGTAGACTCAACATTGGAGGTAGAAGTAAGTGATAAGATGTAGAATTAAGATAAAAGCTGCTTTATTATTTATAAACTATTCAAAACCACATATTAAAATAGAAAGTAGAGAAATCGATTCATTTCTTATGTAGGATAGATCCTTTATTGTCTTTGACAGGCTTATATAATCCATGGACATGCAATGGCTTCAGTACTCAATATCCCATGGATATGATGCTACGTATATCATCTTTCTTTTAAAAATCACACTCAACAACCATTTTTCTTTAATAAAACTTCCATAAATGGAAAGTGAAGGGGATGGTTTGCATCATAAGGCGGATCAAGTCTTCAACTACGTGAAAGTTAAGTGTCAGTAAGGAAACCAAATGGATGTGATGGGAACATCAGAGCTGATTTATGTATGTAGTATTTGTATTAATGATTTGATGTATTTGTTTTATGTATATAAGGTGATTTGGTGTACTTGTTTTAGGTGTATGTAGTAGTGGTGGTAGTTATAGGCCATCATGTGTAGTAGTTGTGTATAGTTATGTGTGATAATGGGTAGTTATTAGATTGTATAGTGGGTAGTTATGTGGTAGTTGTAACTTGTAGCCTATATGAGGCATGGTTGTGTACTTGTGGAAGGAGAAATGTTGAATGCAAAGAATGCCTCTTATCTGTGTCTCCTCTCTTCCTCCTCTATCTAATATATGATGAATTAAAATATGAAAATACTCTTCCCTCACATGCTTCCTCCTCCCTAGATCTCTTCCTTCTCTTTGAAATTGTTTATCTCAGCAATAGTAACAGCGAAGTAGCAACAACAACATCAACAAACAGCAGCAGCAGATCAGCAGCAGCAAGCAGCAGCAGCAGCCCAGCAGCAGTGGCAGACCAGCAGTAGCAGCAGCAGGAGCAGCAGCAGCAGCAGGCCACCAGCAGGAGCAACAGCCAACAGCAGCAGTTGCAGCAGTAAAGCAGTTGCAGCAGAGCAGCAGCAGCAGACCAGCAGCAGTTGTAGCAGCAGCAGCAGAGCAGCTACAGCAGAACAGCAACAGCATAATACAACAACAGCAGTAGCAAATTCCAGCAACAGCAGCGACTACGGGTACCTAAAAACGTGCTTCTCAGTTTTTCCTTGGAGTATGACGGTGAGTTCTTTGTCTGTAAGTTTATTTCAAAGCAATCTACTTATTAGTTAAACTATACATCAGTTAATTCATCTCTAAAATATTATCTTTATCTCATGTTGTCTACTATATGGCGAGATGTATGATTCTACAATTCCTTTGACCGTTTATCATTGATATTGATAATATAACTTGTCATACATGATATACCTATTGTAATTAGATCTTACTAAGATTAGAAATGTTCAAAGCTAGCATGTAATACCTTGTAAAATCCATTTGTTTGACATTGTTAGTTTTGAGTTACTTTCCTGCCGAAGATATTTGTATTTGGTGAAACGTGGCGAGTTCGATTACATCATTGGTTCCCTATATAGCACGCACGCATCGTTTCACATCAGTTTGATATCAGAGCACCAGGTTTAGGCAGGAACACCATGCATTAGGTTAAAAAAATTCTTTAGGCATTTTCTAAAAAAAAATTATTGCTTTCTTTTACTTTCTTTTGCATAAAAAATATATAAAAAGAATAAAAAAATGACTAGTGAATCCCAAACTGCTAATATGGACATCAACTCCAAAATCCTCCAAAGGTTAAATGAAATTTTGAATTGCATAACTAGGTTGGATCAGGTAATGAAGTCTACCTCTTATCATCCTGTAATTCAGGATAACAAGTGTCGGGGTTATGAGCACGTTGTGGTCAACTATCCAAGATCAGTCATAGTAACTAAGGTTAAGAAACCATCTGTTACAAATCCAGTCACTTCCTCCTTTGTTGCCGACCCCTACTTTCGTCTGTTCTGGTCGTCAACCCCTTCCTCCTTTACTGTCAACCCCTAATATTATTTGCTCTGGTCGTCAACCCCTTCCTCCTCTATTGCCGACACAGAGCCTAGTCAAAATTGTCATTGATAAATTATCTATAAGAGAATCAGAATCTGACTCTGAAGAATTCATTTATCAAGTGAAAGAAACCACAAGACTCCAACTCTGACAAAGAGAACATGGGTAGTAATATTGAGGAATCCAGTACTTCGAGTCCTCTCGAGGTGATCCCAGTGATTACAAAGTTTATTCATGTCTTTCTAAAGATAGTACTTCGATCCCTCTCGAAGTCACCTCAGTGACTACGGAGTTAACTGATGTCTTTCCTGAAAATAGTGCTGTCTCTCCTCGAAGTCACTCCTGTGACTACGGAGTTTGATGATATCTTGTCTGAAGACTCCTGCACAAACTACAACCGACACGTGATATCCAACATGTCGTTGACTTAATACCAAAGGCTAGCCTTCCCGACTTGCCACACCCTAGGTTGAATCCTACCGAGAAAACTGAATTTGAAAAGCAGGTTGATGAGTTGTTACTAGAGGGCAAACCACAATTCTTTATCCCAATAAACATTCATGTTTATGAGGACAAGTTTTGAAACTATATAGTAACAAAGGATGTAGGACAGGTCAAGGATTTTACTATCTATGGTCAATTTATATCCAAAGACTTGAAAGGTACCGTTATGAAAGAAACTAATGTTCTACATATCATAAACTTTTCTACTATTACGGTTAAACATAGATGTGTTGTCCTTCAGACTTTACCTGTTAGGATCTCACTTGACGTTGTTAAAATAACATATAAATTGCCATACACAGTTATGATGATTCGCCTGATAATCCCTTTTGATCGAGGTCGTGTATATCGATGACCACTGAACCAAGTGCCTAAAACTTTAATAGCCAATAAGGAGTCAAAGTTCATTAGCTATTTTTTGAAAGACCCCTTTAGCAATAATAGGCACTAAGTTAAGTTCTCTACTGCAATTCATTATAGAGTTTCTCAGTCTGCATTTAGGCCTAAACATTCGAATCTGCATCATATTTTTTTCATACACATGCAAGTTCGACAAATGAAAAATCGGTGATATATTTAAACAAGAAACGCTAACTATAAATTATGGTTTGACATCAGGAAAGGAATTTAAAACTTTTAGTGTTGATAATTTGTGATGGTTCGGATTCATCCGAAATGGTTTCCCCAGGAAACGGTTAAAGATTTGCATGTCTGTAATGTTGGACTTTCAAAATCTTAAAAGAATTTAAATTATAATACTTATGTTATAGATTTGGCATCAGTTATCTTTTCAATATTGAAGACTAAGTGGTTTATAAGGTCTTGATTTTTCATTAACCCCCCACTGGTTGATGAGCCTTACCCTGAGCTAATTTTGAGTTCCACTTCTCCACTCCCAGATATTCATCCTATATAACAGAGAGAATTGATAACATTTTAGATGAATTTATGGTGCAGCTTAACTAATAATCTGAGATGTAAGAAACAAACTTACAGCAGTAAGAGTAGCTCTGCAGTTGACTCGACGGGGTCGAGTTCTCTTCATCTGGGGAGAATTGATGGGAACATCAGAGTTGATTTATGTATGTAGTATTTGTATTAATGAGTTGATGTATTTGTTTTATGTATGTAAGGTGATTTGGTGTACTTGTTTTAGGTATATGTAGCAGTGGTGGTAGTATAGGTCATCATGTGTAGTAGTTGTGTGTAGTTATGTGTGATAATGGGTAGTTATTAGATTGTATAGTGAGTAGTTATGTGGTAGTTATAACTTGTAGCCTATATGAGGCATGGTTGTGTACTTGTGGAAGGAGAAATGTTGAATGCAAAGAATGCCTCTTATCTGTGTCTCCTCTCTTCCTCCTCTATCTAATATATGATGAATGAAAATATGAAAATACTCTTACCTCACATGCTTCCTCCTCCCTAGATTTCTTCCTTCTCTTTGAAATTGTTTATCTCAGCAATAGTAACAGCGAAGCAGCAATAACAACATCAACAAGCAGCAGCAGATCAGCAGCAGCAAGCTGCAGCAGCAGATCAACAGCAGCCCAGCAGGCCAGCAGTAGCAGCAGTAGGAGCAGCAGCCTGCTGCAGCAGCAGCAGGCCACCAGCAGGAGCAGCAGCCAACAGCAGCAGTTGCAGTAGAGCAGCTGCAGCAGACCAGCAGCAGTTGTAGCAGCAGCAACAGAGCAGCTACAGCAGAGCAGCAGCAGCAAAATACAGCAACAACAGCAACAAATTCCAGCAACAACAGCGACTGCGGGTACCTAAAAACGTGGTTCTCAGTTTTTCCTTGGAGTATGACGGCGAGTTCTTTGTCTGTAAGTTTATTTCAAAGCAATCTACTTATTAGTTAAACTATACATCAGTTAATTCATCTCTAAAATATTATCTTTATCTCATGTTGTCCACTATATTGTGAGATGTGTGACTCTACAATTCCTTTGACCGTTTATCATTGATATTGATAATATAACTTGTCAAATATGATATACCTATTGTAATTAGATCTTACTGAGATTA
Source organism: Agave tequilana (assembly GCA_038442645.1). Lineage (NCBI taxonomy): Eukaryota > Viridiplantae > Streptophyta > Magnoliopsida > Asparagales > Asparagaceae > Agave > Agave tequilana. The sequence continues at coordinate 35,441 of JAVJIF010025689.1, read as the reverse complement.
GAAATGTTCAAAGCTAGCATGTAATACTTTGTAAAATCTATTTGTTTGACATTGTTAGTTTTGAGTTACTTTCCTGCCTAAGATCGTTTTATTTGGTGAAACGTGACAAATTTGAGTATATCACTGGTTCCCTACACGACATGCACGCACCGTTTCACATCAGGATGTCTAGGTTAACAGTGGAACATGATGGTTGGTAGATTGTTAATATCCTAGAAGTCTCCTACAAATCACGACGTTCCCCTCATTTACCCACTTATTTCAATGAAATGACTTGTTTTAGTCTCTTTAGCAAGATATCGAATCTCTCCATAAGAAAGTGAGCTACTTCTCGATCATTTAGCATCCCTGTTGTTTTATTCCCGTAGAAGATCCCTTTTGGGAAATTCAATTTTTTCTAGTTTGATACCAATTCCACTAAGCTTTACACTATAAGAGAAGATTTCATGAGCTATGTTAAGTTGGGTTATTAGTATTGGGTTATTGCGTTGTATCCATATACCCTCCTTGTCTTCTATGTATATATCTTCCTTCTCCCTATGAATACAACTATCCTTTTCTTTGAGGATTTCTATTTCTCTACATGGTATCAGAACCAGATAGCTGTGCCCACTCAGGTTGACTAAATTTATCCCAACACTTTTTGAAGATATGATTACTACATCCACAATGCCTACATTATTGGGGGCCTTTCTCAAAGGCACTCTGTCTGCCTCCGTAAGATTCACATCCACGTCTAGCGGATTCACGTCCTCGTCCTTCAAAATCACGGCTACGACCTTTTTCACACCCAGAAATCATGACAGACTGCTCAATGGATGGTGCAGATGAAATATCGGATTTAGTTGAGACCCACATAACTCTAGAGAAGGTGGTAGTCAATGTGAGAATACTATCACCTCTTAGTATCTGACCCTGCACCTGAGATCATAGTGTAGGACTCAAGCCAGATAAAAACTTTGATACCACTAGATCCTGACGATATCCCCTTAGTATCGTCGCATCAGAACAACAAGCTGATGCATCTCTAACTCATCAATCAGATCTTTGAGTTCGCCATAGAACTCAGGCACAAATTTGTCTCCCTATTTGAGCTCAAACAAGCACTCATAGATTTCAAACACCCTCGACGGGTTCTTCTCATTGTCATACATCACCTTTAGTGTATCCTACATCTCCTTAATGGTAGTCAAGAACATAACACCATCACTAATCTTCTCCTCTAGACTGTTTAGAACCATGTCATCATAGAATAATCTCCAGTAAGCAGGTCACATAAGTAGGATCTATATTAGTAGGTGGAACTTGAAGGAGGTGAACCAATTTGTTCTGAGCGCCTATGAATATGCGGAACGACTGCGCCCATAACAAGTAGTTAGAGCTATTTAGCTTCACTGTAGTTCCCAACATCGTCTTAGGAACAGAAGTCTCAATCATCGGAGAGGAGATTATATTGGAGGAACTAGTACTCTCAGACATAATAGCTAGTTGGAGAAATCACCAAAAATCAGCCAGTAATAGCAGTAAATAGCTAGTAATGAAGAGAAACAAGTAACTTAGTTACCAAATAGTAGCATAGGCAGTTAGATTGGCATCAAGTAAATAATATCAAGTAAACAGCATCAAAAGTAGTGGTAAATTTTATGGTTAGGGTATTGCACCTTTGTTGGAGGAAATCAGGTGACTTGAAAGAGTAAAAAGTAAGATGTATCTCGCTCGAGTGCAGAAGCTGAGTGTAGAGCTATGGCTCATACGACATGCGAGATGATGTAGTTAAAAAAAAAAATCTACTGATGGAGCTTGGTTGTAGACCCATGCCTATGCACTATGATAATCAATCTACCATCTACATTGCCCAGAATCTTGTATTCCATGAAAGGACCAAACACATTGAGATTGTCAGAGATGATTGGATGAAAAAGATGGTTATGTTTCAGTTCACGCTGTCTTCAAAGCAGTTGGCTGATCTCCTTACCAAGGCTGTCTCACCTTAGGTATTTTCTAATCTATGTAACAAGCTGGGCATGTTAGATATCTATACTCCAACTTGAGAGAGAGTGTTAAGTTGGGTTATTAGTATTGGGTTATTATCCATATACCCTCCTTGTCTTCTATGTATATATCTCCCCTCTCCCTATGAATAAAACTATCCTTTTCTTTGAGGGTTTCTAGTTCCCTACAAGCTAACATAGGCGTTCCAAATCCTGAAGAAGTGCCAAGTCTCCTTAACACATGAAGTATAATTATTAGAGTTCATTAAGAGAACTTACTGACAAGAACATGTAATACGAATGAATTTCGGCCCCTTCCAAGGCCAAAAATCCCTTCCTCATGAGGATCAACGTGGCTTGTTTGGTCATGCCGCAGCCCATTAATCAGTGATAGGTAAGCGTCCCCCTTTTTCTTTGGCTCTAGAAAGGTATATCGCTCAATATTATGCACAGTCTCAGTTTTGGATGAATTAGCATACTCCATACAGAACATTCACTATCCAATTGGAGTGCATACAGCCATACACTGTACTATTAAAAATCAAAATCCTACTCATTAGGAGTTTCCGTTTCAATTGAGGAATTCACCAATATCCTCACATCCTCTTATGTTCCCAGAAAGAATCTAGCCTTAGAAAAGAATCCATATCTAATATAATTCACATCTTTCAATGACAACTGCTCAATTTATCTCAATCTTAATGTGACCTCTAACTATATGATTATGATCTTCAACAACGGCTCAGTTTTTTCCGTGTCAAATCCTTCTTCCTTGTACATGTATCTCTAGCCTGTTTTTTCAACTTCCTACTAAGGTGTGACACAAATCTTTAGGAAGTTAATATGCTCTCGTCCTGTTCCAATGCAAATATCGATGTGTCAATCCGAACACAACTAAAAGAGAGAGAATAAACAGAGAACAACAGGAAAAGAGAGAAGTAGAGAGAAGTTGAAGGAGCAAGCAACAAGTATTAACTAAGTTCCAACCAATTTCTTTCTTTCTAAATTCTTTCTTTTAATTTTTTCATTGACAGCAAGAGCTAACCTTTCTCGCCTCATCTCAACATCTCTGATTCTGTCTGTCATCTCAGTCCTGGTCTTGAAGATGGTGGATGAAAGAGGATTAACACTTTAACTTATTTGGATAAGAAAGAAAAGGGAATATCCGTGATATTATTTACTTTTGTTTGGCTTCAAAAAAAAAAAATCATCTTTATCATGCTCGATCTTAAAAATTCTTTGTGCTTTTCTACATAATTTCAGTTTTCCAACCGTATCCATTTTAGTTTCATTTGAGTTTCAAGCTTGCCATTGATAAGTGCTTATATCATGTTGGTTTGATCTTTGAGATTTCCTTTTTTTGATTCAAATCATATCCTTTACCTTGTAATCTCTTATTTGTTATGCTTTCTTTTCATTTTGAGGATCATTTCTTTTTAGATGTTATGTGTTAGGAAAGAGTAATCCAATTTTGTCTCATCTTTTGTTGCATAGAGAATGCTTGTTACCTCTACAGTATAATATGTTACAAACATCGACCATGAGGACCAAGATGTTGTTGGCGGACCTCGAATTATAATTTTACTAAGCTTAGAAGGGCCTAAAGACTAATAGAAGCTAGATTAGCTTTTTTCTAAATAAGAAAGGGTTTGACCGCTATTGGAAATATTATTATGATTCTTTTAGTTTTAGTTGGAATATACTGAAATAAGGACATCAAACTTGATACTGCAACACTGAACGATTAAGAAAGAGATTCTCTGTTGTATCTCATCTAAAGTCATTCTGCTCACTGGTGGATTAGATTCGTTTATATGCGACATTTGGTATTTCTAGTGGCTTACACATGCTTGTCTCATAAATATTGTATACACATGCATGCCATGTGCTAAAAACTAGAATAAATAGGAGTGCAATTCCAAGGTCCTAAAGGAATTCCTAAAAGTCAAGAATTTAACAATTCATTTGAAAAAATAAGGATTTCAAATGAAAAGAATTTGAATTTGAAGGAATCAAAGGACATTTGTCCTATAAACTAAGTTCTATTCAAACTCTAGAGAAATACAATCGATGCATCTTACCTATAATATGAAGTAAGGTGCCTTAAGGGATGATCTAAGAAGGCAGGTAGATTATGCATCATTCATTCAAAGTATAAACGATTAAGAATAAGCAACTAATCATGTTTCTCTCACACTTATGCATGTTAAGGACCACTGATGAAATATGGATGGATCACAATCACCTTCAATCCAAAAAAAGAGAGGAAATAACGGTTTTGAAAAAGAAATAGAAATGAAAATTTTGAGTTTAAGAAAAGAAATAAGAAAACTGGATAACTTTGGGCTTCACATCCCTTGTGTCACGGGCTTCACACCCCTTACACCAATTTTAAGAACTCAAAACTCAAGAAATTTAATTGAAAGTTTGTATTGAATCATTCAATACCAATAATAGAAGTATCGGGGATTATTTATAGGCTTTACAAAGTTAACTCTTAGGATATAACCGATGTGATACTAAAACTAATACAAAGAAACTAAAAAAATATAATAAAAGAAATTACATAAACACTACCTGAACTACTCGAACACAATCGAAGCAACTCACCTTCTCTAACTGTGATATATGCTCCGATTGTCGTGGCTGGAGGTCCCCATCATTCTCCCCGAGTGGAAGAAGACTCGATCCCATCGAGTCTAGTGTAGAAATGCTCTCGTATCGCTCCATGATATTCGGGTCAATCCATGAATCATCAGTCGGTGCTTTCTCTTTTCAATGGACCAGATATTTTTGAGTCTCACATTACTGGTGGTGATAATCTCATAATCCAAGATTTTATCGACTTTATGTGCTGTATTAGGTAAAATATCTTAGAGTGGAGGAAGAGAAGGTCTCTCAAAAATAGGCTCATGAGAAGACTCATCAACCAGTAGGATAAAATCAAGACCCTTGTAATCCATTAGGTCTTTAACATTGAGAGTAGAACTAATATCAAAAATCTATGACATAAACATTATCATTCAATTTATTCAATAGATTAGTACTACAAGCATGCAACTTTTTAACAACCTCATCAACATTAAAACTTTTTAATATGTTCCTAGCATCATGTCGTAGCTCATAGTTGGTGTTGTTTCGTGCAATCTTATCACTGATTTCTTTATGTAATTCATGCACGTGTGATGCAACAGGTGAAGCATACTTAGAAACTTTACAATATCAGATATGAGGATAATATCTGTGAGTATTCTAGGCCCTAAACCATGAGCAATCTCATCATAGGGCTTTCATCTATTGCCCTATTAATAGATGTGTTTTTGACAACTTCAGCACTGGACAACTTCAAGTCAACTTGCCTTTTGAGCTCTACATGCTCTGTGGGATTCATTGGTAACGTGGCAAATTGGAAAGACTTGCTCATGGAACTAGACCAACAACGTATATCCTAAGAGTTTTTGAAAGACCTAACACGACGTCCATACTAATATTCTGCCATTGGTGGTAGTGTAGGACTGGTAGTGGAATATTAGTGGACGATAAAGCAAAAGAGGATAGAGATGGTGTTGGCAGTAAAGGAGGAAGGGGGTGGCCATCAGAGCAGGCAATAACAGTATGGATCGACAGTAAAAGAGAAAGGGGTGACGACCAGAGCAGGCAATAACAGTATGGATCGGCAGTAAAGGAGGAAGGGGGTAACGATCAGAGCATGCAATAACAGTATGGATCGACAGTAAAAGAGAAAGGGGTGACGACCAGAGCAAGTCACGATAGGAGAGAAAAAGAAGAGAGCAACAATAAGTGGGAGAGGGGAAGGTAGAGTCAGCAGTAGAGCCAGAGGAGGGAAAGAATGAGTGTTAGTTTTGACAGCGACAGTAGGAAGATTTTGATAGCCAGGAAAATAACACTAAACTCCTTAATCAAGAAAGTGATTTTCGAAAAAATAGCGTTTTCAAACGCAGGGGCTACAATGGGAACTTCATTAATAAAGACAATCTTAAAAGGATTTGTGATGTCGACAGCTATAAGCCCATACCCTTGGCACAATTACATCTATCACGTGTGCTAATCTTGAAAAAAATTCTTTTTAAGATTTTTGTTTCCATTATCTATTTCGGCGTTCTTTTCGTTAACATTATTTCTAGGTGGGTGTGAAAGGTTGCTAGACCTATGAGGTTGGATAGTGGGGAAGGTCTAGATACTAGTATTTTTTGATCAGTAGTGGGTTGGAGGTCATGCTGGCATATGGCTGTGCTGGTGGGTGCACAGTCATAGGTTATTTACTTGCTAGAGCAACACTTTTCATTCTTTGGTTTAGGGTGTCGAATGATTAGGTCATGTAATCAAGCTTAGCCAGTATGATGTTGAGTTTGCGGTAATTTCAGCTTCCTCGATCGGATCCATCAGAATGAAGGGATATTAACTACTCTCCTAAAGATAAGGAGAGACATGACTCTAAACTAGATGTTGAATTATTTTTTTTGTATTTTATAATTTTTTTGTTTTGAATAAAGTTTTAGATTTAACTGCAAATATAAAAATGCCTAAGATGCAATTCCTACCTAACTATGCTTTATTATTGTGAAACGAGTATGAGTATTCAGAAATCAGTGATAATATTACTAAACGCACACTTCAACAAATTACGATCGTTGCGGAGGAAGGATTAAAACTAATAACACCAGCAGATTGTTTGACCAAAGTAACATGCGTAGACTAATTAGTTCTCAATTCAAGAACAAATTAATGGAAATGTTTATGCTACGCAAGCAAGTTCTACCATCAATATCAAACTACTATATCACAGAAAAGTAGAATCACACAATCTCACTTGTATTTAGTGAAAAGTAGTCAAATCAATAACAACTTAGAGATAAATTACCAGACTTCCAATAACTGGCCGGGATCAGAAACATACCTATTGAGGATCACATCAATCTTAGTGTCCTACTGATGGCTATGGATGTGTAGTTCCGTCTTTCACGAATCTAACGCTTTGAAAACGGCTCGAATTACGCTTGAAATGGGCTCAAAACGGATTCTGAACCACTATGCTGAGTTTGGCCGAGTCGGAACTGAGTCAAGACCGAGTCGGACTGAGTCAACTCGGCTCTGCTCACTGAGTCCACTCGGGTTTGAACAGTCGGCTCGGGTCGGCTCCAGTCGGATCTGGGGCTGCAAACGAAGCTGGTCGGCTAGAGTGCTTACGGGTTGGATTAAAATGAACTGGGTCAACTTGTTGGCTTGAAGCGGATCCGGGTCGGAATTACAAAGTCACGGATCGGGTGGAGATGACTTGAAAGGGTCAGATTTTCTGATAAACCAGAAGTGATTCAGATCGATTACCTCTCGATCTCACGTGGATGACGGTGTTGGCGAGGGACGACGACGGAGGCATGACAAGAAAGAAGCAGACGACTCAGTGGATGACGACAATGATGTAATTGACGCACGGATGAAAACGAAGAAGAGAAGGCGATGTCGAGGTCGGAGCTCTTTACACAAGAAGACAACAACGATGAGGTTGGATCTCGATCGGATCTGATCTAACATCGACGGGACCTAGGTCGGGTGACGAGGTCGACGGGATTTTTTGATGTTGATGATGACGGCGGCGATGAGATCGAGAAGATCTGATGCAGATGGTGATGGCGTCGAAGTGGTTGCAGCGGCAGCTGTAGTGGCGGAGGCGTGGCTGTGGATGCTGGAAACGCTGTTGAGGTCGACGAGCTCTGTCGTGATCGTCACGAGCTTGTCGGCGTTAGGTTGTTAAGTATGTCGCTGTTGACAATGATTGGGAAAGAGGGCGAAGTCGATCTGATGCTGGGCTGTAATTTTTAGTGTGTGTGAAGGCGAGAGTTGAGGCAACCAGGGAAGAAGGAAGAAGAAGATAATGAAGGAGAGGAAGGAGATAAACAGTGGCGACAGTGATTTTTTGATGATTTTTATGGAAATATTTTTGAAAATTTTGCTACAATTTTTTTGTGCAGCAAGCTAGGGTTTGAGAACGACTGGGGTTTTGAGAAGAAAGATCTAGGGCTTTGGATTTTTTGAAGAATAAATCTAAGATTTTGAGAGAAGAGATGAAAATTTTGAAGGGGATTGAAAACCAAAGCTCTGATACTAAAATTGATGTAATATGAGTGATCACAATCACCTTCAATCTAAAGAAAAAAATTAGAGTTTTGAAAAAGAAATAGAAAGGAGAATTTAGGGTTTAAGAAAAGAAATAAGAAAAATGGATAACTTTGGGTTTCACACCGCTTGTACCACGACTTACACCCCTTGCGCCATGGGCATCACACCTTTTACATCAATCTGATGAACTCAAAACTCAAGAAATTGAATTGAAAATTTTGTATTCTATCATTCAATGCCAATAATCAAGGTTCTAAATATCGGATATCAGGATCGTATCGGATGGGGATTTTTTCATATCGGATATCGGATATCGGGAGAGATATCGGGGATACGCGCGCATATCGGGCGTTCATATCAGACACTACATATAATGAAATATTAATAGCTAAAAGTTGGTTTAGAGTCGTAGAAATCATCTAATGATGTAATATGCTTGAAAAGACATATAAAGCTATGTACATTTGCATGCAATCGTGCAATAAATAAGTTATTTCATATCGGGCGATATATCGGGCGATTTATCGGCCAATATCGGGCGATTTATTGACCGATATTTCAAATATCGGTCGTTTTTTGCTGCAAACGATATGGCGAACGATTTACAATATCGTATCGACAGCAGGCAAAAAAGGAGATATCAGACGATATCTCGGCCGACTCGGCCAATATTTAAAACAAGGCCAATAATAGAAGTCTTAGGGCCTATTTACAGGCTTTACAAAAGTCAAATCTCAGGATATAACTAATATGGTACTAAAACTAATAAAAAACTAAAAAATACAGTAAAAGAAACTACATAAAAACTACTTGAACTAATTGAACACAATCGAAGCAACTCGTCTTCTCCAACGGTGATATATGTGTCGATGTCGTGGCTGGATATCATCATCAACCACACTAGGTTAAGTGTCTAAATTATTATTTTATTTAAATATCTCCAATATACTTTTTTCTCGTTTACTCGTGTAAATGTTATTTCTTATCCTCTTTTTGTTCACTATGAAAACTAGCATGGCTATTGATAATTGAGACTACTAGGAAATTGTATAAGGAATGGTAGGTATCCTCAAGTGATTTGATAGTTCTTATGTCAATCACATTCGGTCGAGATTTGTATAAGATCATCATCATTGTCTCTAATGATGATCTTCTCATTGCTTTTCGCAAGGGTAAACGCATTTGCACACCTCACGATATTTCTCGCTTGTCTCTTATTTATACTTGTCTCCCTCCTTTCACGTCTTTATTTCTTTTATGGACTCATATTTTGTTTTCAAGTCTGTGTCGGAAGCCTTGAATATCTTCGAATGGAAGGATGCTAAAAAAAAATGCTGGCTTTAGAACAGAATGGTACATAAGATCTTATTGTTCTTCCTTCCGGGAAGAAAGTAGTTGGATGTCAGTGGATATACACTGTGAAGCTGAATCCCGATGGGTCATTGGCTCGTTTGAAGACCCGTTTAGTTACCAAAAGTTATTCTCAGGTGTATAGAATGGATTATCAGGACAACTCGTGGTTACAAAGCTGAAATTTGTGCGGATTTTTGTTTCTTAGCTACCACACATCACTGGCTCTTTCATCAGTTAGATGTTAAGAATACTTTTCTTAATGGTGTTCTTGATTAGAAGATTTACATGGAGTAACCACTAGATTTTGTTACCAGGGGAGTTAGGAAAGGTGTGTAGGCTGAAAAAGTCTTTGTATAAATTGAAGCAGTCTCTAAAAGTTTGGTTTAGACAATTTGCCTTTGTTGTTCAAGATTTTGGTCTTTCTTGTTCTCAGAAGGATCATTTTGTGTTTTGGCGACAGCATCAAGGGAAGATGTTACTCCTTGTAGTGTATGTGAATGATTTGATTATCACCGATGATGATGTACAGGAGATTGCAGATCTTTTCAGACAAAAGACCTTGTATTTTTGCGATATTTTTTACGTATTGAAAAATTTAGATCCATGAAGGGAAAGATTCTTTTTCAGAGAAAGTATGTGCTTGATATGCTTTCTAAGATAGGTATGCTAGAGTGCAGAGTTACTGATATACCCACGAAACAAATGTCAAGCTGCTCCAATCAGGGAAAGATCTTAGATATTCCTGGCATGTATCGGAGGTTAGTGGTAAGCTGAACTACTTACCCGTACTTGACCTGATATTGCATTTGTTGTGAGTGTTGTGATTCAGTTTCTCTCAGCACCGAGAACCACTCAATAGGATGCAGTAGTACAGATTCTCAGACACTTAAAGAAGGCTTCAGACAAAAAGCTTCTATATTCGGATTGTGGACACACCAGAGTTGTTGGTTTCTAAGATAGTGATTGGGCTGGGTCACTTGTTGGTAGGTGATCTACTACATGTTTTTGCGTTTTTCTTGAAAGAAATCTTGTGTCATGAAAAAACAAGAAGCATAGTATGGTGTCATAATCTATCGCAAAGTCAGAGTATCGTGTGATGATGAATGTAACTTGTGTATCAGTTGGGGTCAGAAACTTGTTAACTGAGCTTGATTTTTCTCAAAAGTATCCTATGAGGTATACTGTGATATAATCAGGTTGTTCACATATATGAAAATCTAGTATTTCATGAGCGCATAGAATACATTGAAGTCGATTGTCATTTGGTACGCCAGATATAGAAGAGAAGATTGTTCAAGCTTGATATGTTTCATTCAGTTATCAGTTGACTAATCTTCTCATAAAGTCTCTTTGGAAGACATGAGTTGATTTTATTTGTGACAAGCTGGGCATGTATGATGTATATGTTTTAGCTTGAGGGGAGTGTTATGAAACATGATTTGTATAAGGAGTAGTATATTAGTTGTATTAGGAGTAGTATATGAATAGGAGTAGGATTGGAGTTCCATGTATCGATATATATGAATAAAGAGAGAGGAAAGTATCTCTTTCTCTCAATATTCTCATAATTCATAGACTATTTCAGTATTTTCCCAATTCACCAGGACTCCATTCTTCACTTTTTACAATGCACTAGAGACTACTTAACATCATTGATAGTCTGTTGTTGAGCATTCTAAATGTTGCCATAGCTACTAAGTATGGGTTGCGTCGCACTTTGATAACAACAATTTATCTTATTAGTTTCTCTTGAGCTATTCGTGAGATTAGCACTACCTCATCCGGTGTTGTATTGTCAGGCCTCTAAAGGAGTCATATGCCAAAATTGACGCTTAAAGCAATATGGTTTGAATACAGTGTAAACTGTTCTACTATTTTTTTTGAGAAAAATTCTATCATATTTGGAATATTCAACCTCTTTGTATCATTGTTAATTCCAGAAAGATTTAGATGATAAGACAAGATTCCATGGGCTAGCATAGGCGTTCCATAGTTTGGAAGAAGAGAGACACGTCTCCAAACTTGCATGTAATATAGATGGTACTGGTACGTCTAGACAATATGAAAACTTGCTAACAAGAACTTTTTAATGTGAATGAACTTTGACCCCTTTCAAGGTCAAAAATCCTTACCTCATTGGGATTGATATGACTTAGTTATGCCTGTGCCGGCTCAACAAATTGAAAGATAAGATTCCCCCAGCATTTGGGACCTAGGAAGGTAAACCTCTCAATACCAAGCATTGCTTCACCTTTTAGATGAATCGATATCCTACATGTGATAGAGTGTTCACTTTGGGTGCCTACTTATATCTATTGAAGTTTGTAAAGTTATAAGTGTTGTAAGTTACTGGAAGGAAAGATGAATTTGAGGGATCAATTATAAGAGCATTTTACTTAAAATACTGATTGCATGGGTCATACTGCACCCAAACCATATTGCTTCTCGTGTCAATGCTGGCATATACATCTTTTGGAGGCGTGCCAATATAAAACTGGATAAGGTACTATGAGTTTTGAGAATTGCTTAAAGGTGATCTGAGGAGAGATTGTCATTGTCAAAATGTGTTATGACCTTTATATAGTAGCTATGAAGATATTCAGAGCGTATGTTGAAAAACTGCCATAGGTGATTAGGGTTTTTCTGAGGGGGATAGCTGATTAGGGGTTGCTAAGACATTGGAAAGGGAAAAGGTGGTCTTGTGAATTAATACAGCAGTGAAGTCGGTAGTCTCAGATATTAGCATCATGGTTGGATTTCCATAGTGAACAAGAAGAGGGCGGGCAATACAGTCCTGTGGACGAAAAGTGCAGAAGTACTTTGGAGATAGTAAAAGGAAGAATGTCAGAGTCATTGAAATACTGGTGTAGTCCATCTTAAGATGAATGAGGGTGACAGGAACATGATTTATTTGTTTATTCTCTAATACGTTAAAATTTGAATATGATGATAAAATAATCTACTTGCCGTCTTAGATCATCTCCTATGTATCTTTATATTTCATGTTCAAGATGCAAGAGCTTTGTCAAAACTTATTTACAGGGAGAATAATCCTATAGTACTTTATTTCTTGTATTATCCTTTGTTGCAAAGGGGGAAGGAGATTAGTCCTCCAACATTTAACAGGGACTGGAAGTTGTAGAAGCCTTGATGCTAAGAAGTGTGAGTACTGGAATTGGTTGCTATTCGCCGCGTATCTAAATCTGGCCCTACTTTATTTGGCATGAGCCCAAAGAATATTGAACCCAAACTGACATAACCAGTTCGAAACAGACCATAATTTGTGATAGAATTTGGTTGGTTCTTATTTAGTTCTCAGTAAAAAACGGTGATATGTGCCTAAGTCCGGTTCAAGAGTAGGCATGTGGTAAATGGAATCTGATATCAAAATGCTATCACTGAATGTTTATATGCTCTGCATTTAAAAATGTCTGAAAAAATGGATGAAATTTTGTTATGACTCTCTTTGAAGATTTTGAAAAAACCTCTGCCCAAAATTTTCCTATGGTCTAAGGTGATGTTTTAGAGTCTTAAAGGTCACTGAACTTCATAATTTTCCATCCGTGTTGGTTTCAAAACATGTAAATCATTTTGACCCCAAATTTAACATCTGAGGTAGGAGGATAGGGTTTTAGGATGTCATTTGAGGAAATTTCCTACCGTGAACTTTCACTTTATAATCCGGATTGTTCATCTTCATGGGTTAGGATATTCGTGTAGAAAATTCATGTGATTTAGACACCCTTTACACATATATCTAGTAAGCACTTTGCATCCAAAAAGATGTTCATGTGTGTGTGACTGAATATTTCATAATCAAAGGACTCAAATAGTTGTACTACTATATTTGATTCATTTATTAACAAATCATGGGCATGATTTGATTTGGCTTATTAAATGACCATTCAAATTGAATTCAACTAAATACTAAAATGGATAACTGACAAATAAGTTTATAATTATTGATCAAGATCCAGCCTGACACAGATTATTTATATAAAAAAAATCCCAATTTATCCAAACCTGAGAAAGAAAAACAGGTTTTGACCTGTTCGGTATCATGCGAGTCCAATTCTCTTTTTAGTTTTGGATTTGGTTTCTGACGTGAATTTGCCTCAAAGCTCACCCGTTTAAACACTGTCCATAAGGTTGCCGCCACAATTTAGTCCTGTCTCGCCTGAATTATGAATTAAGTGTCATATACTAAACCTAAGCAAAACAAAGTGTCTCTTCGGAGATATCCCATAAAACTGGAACGATATAGAGAAGATTAATATGGCCCCTGCACAAGAATGACACACAACTCGAGAAATGGTCCAAATTTCTTTTTCCTTTTTTACCCAAAAAATTCGCCCTCCTTTTTCATCTTCTAGGGTTAAATTCGCCTCCTTGAAACGCTAACTTTTGCTTACAAGGGGAATTTTGATCAGCTCTGCGTCAAGTCTGGAAATTTCAATCGGGTATCTATTTCTGTTCTTATTTCTTTTATTAATCTGAGCATCTTTTACTAATAATCAAAGAAATCAAATTACACCCCTTAGACGACAAGCAACACAACTCTTAAGGTCCGTTCTTGATTGAAAATTATTTTTTTCACTTGCTAACCAGTCTCTAGGTTGAATTGAGCACATAGTCCATAGTTTAAAATTTAATGTCACGCGTTGGTAAACGGCAGTCTAGAAATTTACATAAAAACACCTATCCTCTGGGTGCACCGATTATCCTTTATCCAAAAGGATTCTCCCTATAGGAAAAAGTTGATTTATCGAGAGGACTAATTTCTATAGTGCTTGACTCATCTGGTTCTTGATATGAATTGATGCAAAGGTGATGCAAAGGAGTTGGCATAAATTCTAAGGAGATAATAATAGTAAATAGGAAAATCACGAAGGCATGCATCAAACTGTAGATGAATGTAAGAATTGTAAGTTATAACGACCCACTTCCCATCTTAGATTCTTGTGATGAAAGTAGAAGTTTGATCATCACATGGGAGGAATTTGTAGGGAAATACAAAATCATTTTGTTTGTGCTCTGATTTGTTGTGGTTTAAAATCTCGGTATTGGTATCAGCCTATGGTTTTTAGAATCAATAACAGAAACATCAGTCATCAATATCGGTATTATTGACCATATTGACAATATCGGCCCCTATATTGACCGATATTATAGGGTTAATATCATATCGGGTACCTCAAACATGATACAATATTGCCGATTTATATTGAAATGGATGATATTTGAAACCATGGTTGTGGAAGTGTACGTGTTTGCTGGAATGTATGATTAACAATTTGGAAGGAAGGGAAAAAATAAAAAATAAAAATCTTGATTTTAGCAATCCTTTGATGCTGAAGGGGATATTAGAATGAAACAGAGGTAGGCTTTTCTTCCATGATTACTCAATCCTCTCAACTCCCATTGCCATTGCCTCTTATTTAGATGAAGCTCATAATTATAATCGATTAAGTTTACCTCTTTGGTAAAAATGAAGGATTCAACTAATATATATGGTAATATATTATTAGCAATAATTTGATTAGCAATGGTGCCTTGGAAATTCCTTCTTGGCAGCAGCAAATTAAGCCTTTCCTTGTGGTGGAGGAAGAGTAATTTAGATGAATTCGAATTTGGATTGAGGTGGGGATAAAGCCCAACTTTTAATTGAGTATTGATTTCTAGCATTTCACAGCTATCAGAAGTACCCCCTTTGGGTGCACATAGGTGCTTAGGTTCTTTCCCGCACTTTCAAGTATTTCTACGCACTACCATAAGTTATTTTCTTAGTACACTTCGATGGAGAACCACGACAGTTCTAGACTTGTATACACTTTTTTTTTATCCGTTCTAGTGATTTTTATACACAAAATACATCTATCATGAACTCCCTTGAAAATCTTCACATGCACCTTTAAGAATTGCAAAATTAACTCTGATTTTCAACACCTTCAACCATTTTGATTCATCGTTGCAAGTGGATCCCATATCCAAGGCACGGTTGCCAATCAAATTATTGCTAATAATATATTATCAAATTATTTCTATCATTTTAATCCGGTTTCTAGTACTTCACTCCCAAAATTCCACTCTATTTTTTTTGTTCTTATTAGTGAAAAGATTCTGTAGACCCTAAATTCAGACCTCAAGGTTTTTTGTTTTCCCTGGAAGAAAAACTGTTTTTTAACTGAACCCCTGATTTCACACTTCCTACATTTATAAATCATAGTGTGCATACGTTTCATGAGTTAGTTTCAGGTCTGGCTGCTAGTTAATCATTTTCAAGAAGAGGTCTTGCTATTGTATAATTCAACCATGATTTAGTTGCAGCTAGATATGATCAAGGTGCACGTAAATACGAGTCCTCATATATTCTAGTTGTTTCTCGATAAATAATACTGATGGTTGCCATTCTCTCAGTGTTTGTAGTGACATTGTTGTTGTTCTTAATTCTCGCAGAATTGAGAAGTATGTTGCCCTCGAAACAAGCTGATCTTAATTTATGAAGTTTGGGATCATTGGAGGTTATGGTGCACTTATGGCTGAATGAACTTACAAGAATTGTATCATATGCAGCAGAATGGCTCGTCAGTCCTGCAAATTCTGCGATGAACCAACCCTGAGCTATCGGGAAGATGTTTCAGTTGCGGGAATGATAGGGGTGATCGGTGATTTCAACTAGCCCATACTCATTGGATCGACGAAAATTGTATATCATCTGCATGAATAACGTTTTTCTCAAACCCTGCATACACTGAGATGAGCCTGACTGTTGTTGAGCTCTTTTCCTACAGTGGTGTTTTTTGTGAGTCGTGATTATTTGAATCAAGTGTATGTTTGCTTCTATAGGGAAGTACTTGCTGAGATGCATTTGTTGTATACTTGCAGTTTCTTTTTCTTTTTCTTTTTCTTTTTGCTTTTTAGAGAAGTTAGTAGTATTTGCTGCATAGTTGGAAACTACCATTTTCTTGGAGGTAAATATATGGAGATTAGTTCTTGTCAACTCCCATTCTTCATCAGTCAATTTTTTTGTTTTATATGAGGAATCAAATTTTTTATGGGAGCTGAAAAATAAAAATTTTAATGATAATATTGGTACCTAATTGTTAAAGATGAAAATAATGAAACATTAATCAACTATAAGTGGCACTAGAAAAACAAAATGGGACATTCTATCAAGTTGCACAAAATGCGACATAAAGAAGCAGCAAATGGAGAAAAGGAACAAGACACGAAATAAAATGGATCAACAGTGCAAATGGTGCACAGGGAATAGAAACAACAATTCGTGAAATATTGCAACCATTGTCGGTGTTAGGTCCGCTAACAATTTCTCATCTTTATCATGGCTAACTGTTTGTAGGCCTGTCTATGGGTCGGGTTTAGACCCGTGGCCAACCTAATTAGATGGGTCTAATTAGATTTTTATATCCGCAGATCCGAATAGGACTCGGACTCGATTACCTAATTAATAAACATGCCGAATTTAGTTTTACTTGAATGGTGTAGACTCTTAATACCTGTACTTGTTGATGGAATTTTGCTTGACTTTTTTGTCTTAATGTTGTTATGATAATTGGGTCGGGTCGGGTAATCGGGTATGGACCCGTGAATAAATGGGATGGCTATGGGAATAATGATTTTGAACCCGCGGGTAATCAGGTCGGGTTTGGTATCTATAAAGTTAAAGGGGTCCGAGTGGACAAGTCTCGTGCCGCCACAAACCTGACACACCTCACTGCTTGCCACTGAGATCTGGCTCAGTATTGAAGGGCTTGGGTTGGGAAATGAGAGATCTCAGGTTCAAAATCAGGTTACAAACTTTGTTCAAAAAAATTAAATTTAAATTAAAAAAATAATCATCTCTAACCACCTCATTCCTCAAATGTCCCACATTTCTCGTGTTGCACATCTAACAGCAACCAAACTTATAGCCAAGCTTCAGTTTTGTAAGTATGAGGGGTCTTTCTGCTTCAGTTCTGTAAGTATAAGGGGTTTTTGTGTTTCAGTTCTGTAAGTATAAGGGGTCCATCTGCTACAATTGTGATAAGAATAGCTAGTATTATAAGACTTCAAATACTAGTGTTACAAGCCTCTCAAGCTTTCAAATGCTGTTCAAATTAAAACTTACATTAAAAAAACTTCATTCATTAACTATAAGACGAGCACTAATTTCTTTCAATTCAAATACACTTGGAAGTGATAATAAGAACAAATGTCAAACAAAAACCAATGACATTCCAAAGAACAAATTCTTCTCTAGCATCAATTTGTCTCTCTTTCAGCTGACTTTCTCCGATTTTAAATCTCAAATCTTCATACTGGGGATTACTAGAAATTTCAGTGAGGCTCTCAAATTCATTGTTCCTCGCTTTCAATCTCCTCACCTTGTCTACAAGTTGAGTGTTCTTATCAAGCAACAAATTCACATTTTTAGCTTCAACAGGCAATTCCCCATCAACCCACCTCTGATAATCACATTTGTTCAAGCGATAATTGAAGAAGCATCGTCCGGGATTTTTATACGTCTATGAAGTTCTCAGTTTTGCACCAAATCTGCATTTACACGGTGGAGAGTAAGAAAGAATTGGCCATTCTAAATTTGCACTAAGATGGCTTCTTGAAAATGCCACGGACCTTGATTCTTGAGCACTGGATGCCATCGATTCCCAACTCTATCACTCTCTGCTAAGAAGTGGGGAGAGAGTGAGAGAGAGAGAGAGAGAGAGAGAGAGAGAGCACCTCAGTGGAAAATGCAGGCTAGACACTCCACAGCCGATAGGTTCAGTTGAAGAAGGAGCAAGAATCAGCTAGGGTTCACCACCGCCACCTCCGATGAGTTAAAGTTGGAGAAGGGAGAGGGGAGTTCAGTTAATATGACTGATATTGATAAAGAATAGTTAGGGAATTAAAATTTGGGGGAACCATGTGCAGGCGCACTAACAAATTTTGAACGAGTCTAACACCGTTTAGGAGACAGGGGTCTAACTGCTAATAAACGAGTTTGGGGGTCATTAGTGCTTCAGTGCATATAGCACAGGAGGTGTATCTATAATTCTATATATGATGGTTCTACTTGTTCTTGGTAAAGTTTATTCTCTTTTTTTAGCTTCTAGTTGCTGTTAAGCTTCATTTTCCTCTCACACCATTCCCCCGACGACTTAATTTTCTCTAGATCTCTTTTATGGTACATAACCTACCTTCCTAGACTCCTTTAGCTCCTAACTTCTCTCCCTTGGTAGCCTGTGTCCTTTACAATATATCCTCTTCATGCATAAAAGTCTGGTTCTCCTGCTCTTTTGAACTTCCCTCACTGATGGCTTCCTCATCCTCTCATTCATCTAAATTATATGGTCAAATCAAAGCTATTCGCCAATCCATCAAGGCTAGCTGGTCATTCGTTCTCATTGCCATCGTGGGGTTAGAGGGCATTCTGACACTTCTAAAGGGCCTCTAGTAATCACGCATCCATGCATGGCGAACATAAAGCTTCATCGTACCATCGCTGTCCAAGCAAACCAAACCTAACTTTCTTACCTCCCAAGTACTCCCCACCCTAGGCCCTCGTTATTTCCTCCCAATACTTCCTACTCTGCTAGGTCTCGGTGCTATTCCATCCAACGATCAACCACCTCACTTCAGCTCTTTCATTGAACTTCAAATTTCAACACGGTGTCATCATGTCGCAATCCTCATCAAAAACTAGTTTTGTTACGTTTTCAAGACATCAGCCTCGATCCTCATCAAAAACTACTTTCGTTACGTGATCAAGACATCAGCCTCGCTCCTCATCTCTTAGGGTGTGTTTGGCAAGTGAAGTTAGGAATTAGATTTAGTGCCTTGGAAGAAGAGAACTAGGAAGGAGTTGGGAATTAATTTTCTTTGATTGTTTGATTGGAGCTAGAATTACTGAGTGTTAGAAAATGAGATAAAGAGAAGGAAGGGGAACTAATTACAAGATTTTGATCGAATTAGCTACTCTTGAATTTGGTGGTTTTCAAGATGGTTTTGGATTGGTTATGATCAAATTCCGAAATCTCTCTTGTCAATTTTTGTTATTCGGAAAGAGTTAGTAAGATTAGCTATATTCTTGAGCTAACTCTTCTTACCAAATAAGGCCTTAGGTTTGTGTCTTTGTCTAGTGTAGGGGCCACGCATGTGGAGCCCACTTTAGTGCCTCATGTTCCCACCCCACCCCCCACCCTCTAAGCCCTAGATCTCCTACACTTCCTTCTCCCCAAAACTCGATGAATCTTTGTGGTTCAAATATAATATGTTAGACTTATTTGGATTATAGTCCAAACTGATTTGGGCCTACACAAGTCTAATTGGATATTATATGCCTGCTTCTATAAGCCTATGTTGTTTGACCCGTTTAAGAATTGAGTCTAATAGTTTGAGTCTAAACTCGTTTCAATTACACTTAGTCATGACTGTATTTAAATTATGATGTGAGACTCATCTACACGTATGAAACTCGTGTTATTAATTAAGGACTTAGATTTATACTGAGTTGAAATGTGATTCCTTAATATTATATACATCATGGGTAAGATTCCCTCTTCACTAACCTAATCTCTCTTTGAGGCCTCTCAATTTTCAAAAGATCAAGAAGAGAACCTACTGGTTGAAGAGAAGAACGCCCCCAATTTTCTTCAAGTGTTCGAGATCATGCTACCCTCAGAGTCGCCTTTATGGTAGAATCAGGTATGCCTAAAATCCGCTTTCCCTTTGATCTTGATAAAGAGACTTTTAATGTATGCGTGGATCTTGTTTTGAACAATAATTAGATAAAATTAGTATTAGAGTGTCATGCCCCGTTTCTCAAACTATACAATAGCGGGGTTGGGACTAGAGTATAAATATTCTACGTATACACACTAAACCTCAGTATCGAGAATTAATTACAATACACACATTTATTCCAGCATCAAATAAATACAAGAATACCTGTAAAAGGGACCAGTAATCATGATAGATATAAAAACGGAGATAAATAAGGATATAAAGACAGATTAAAAATGATACATATAAATAATATAGGTGATGAGTCTCAAATTAATATCCCATGAAATATCAGGTACTGCGATATCCCGAATTTTCAACCTGGGCATGCAAACCCAAGGTCGTTAGAAAGAGACCTAGTGAGTGGTAAAATGAATGAAAGAGTAATATTATACTATAATAATATTACAATCACGATAACATATAATACATGATTAAATGAAAGTGATACATTATTGTTATACTAACAATTAGTGTATATATGTATACACACACAATTATTATATCAGCACTATAACATTATTATACATTATTATTATCAAGCATGTTGCAATGATGTTGCCTCTACAATAATATACAATATGTCATTAAAGTAATAATGAAGCTAATAAAAAAGAGTTATATATACATGTCGATTAACGTCATATTATTTTATAACAATTAATAGGTTTTTAATATGTAATATAATTATACTTAATGAAATTAGTTTGTATCATTAATCCGTATCGAATCCTAATTATTTTATATTTATTATTTACACTAATAGCACTAATAATATGACAGCATAGTGATGATAAATATGAACTACACATGAAATAAATAGAAGTAATCATGTTATCGTGTTTGTGATTATACATGAACAGTGTGTCCATAGGGAATATATAGAACATAAAATATATGAAATGCATAGTATTCTTGTACATGAATATTGTGTCTCTATAAGAAGTACAAAGTATACATGCATCATGGTGGTGGATAAGATATAAGGAAGTGTAAGAAGTATAAATAGATAATAATATACATATATCGAGCAAGTCATGTTATTTATACAATAATAATAATCAATATCGTCTGATATTTTAATTAATCTCTTTCAGTGTCCCATAACATTGATAGTTTATACCAGAGTCCATATTCCAGTCGAACTCATCCGAACATGGCATACATGGACCATTATCCAAACGAGAGAGTGACCAAATAACAAGTGCTCCTGATGTCACTATTATTTATATTGTTTTATTATGTGAATTGGAAACTGCATGGTCAAGAAGTTCTAATCGGGTGGGTGTATCCCGTGCATACCCGAGATCACGACCTTAAACGGACCCCTGATTACTGAGACCAGAGCCCTTCGCCAAGAGAGGAGCAGGAAACAGTAAACAAGAGCTTAATAAGCTTTATACAGTCAGTAGCCAGTACTACCATCCCCTGCAGTGGGATAAATATGGATCTATGACATCTACCCGACAAGACCTAGTCAACTATTAAGTCTCCCCCAACCCCATGTTGTATTTATTAAAAATTATAATGAATCAGAAACAATAACAATGCATGTAATATGTAACAGAATAACAGGACATGACCAATCCTTGTATCATTGAACAAGATAATAAGAAGTAGGAGATATGAGACTCTAGAGGTGGCCTTCGTGGATAGTAGAGGTGGTTTCCACATAGCACTTAGTTCCACACATCAAATATCAATAGACAGTATATCAAGGTAACAAGAGTTTCATATCAATACAATGATACAAGAAATGATCATGTACTTTATTAAATACTCATGTCACAGGAATATAAGAATATTCATGTAACAATAAATCATGTAACAGAAACAGTGATTCGAGCAACATGAAGACAAGAACAGTCGAAGCATGTATACAGCTGAATCCATGTAACATTGATATGAGAACATGAACTAATAGTGTCAATGTAAAGGTAATACATGCATATGAAATAATAGTGTTCAATGTAATAGAGCATCTGTGTAACGGTGATACGAGTACATGAAATAACGGTGTCAAGTGTAACAAGTGTATACATGAAATACAATGTCTAGTGTACTGGATGATACAAGTACATGTAATAACAATGTCCGTGTAATGGTAATACAAGTACATAAAATAACAATGGTCCAGTATAATAGAATATCCGTGTAGTGGTGATAGTGTCATTAGGATATAGTTAACATGGTCATATGTCAACGTATTTCTATTTTGTTATAATGGTTTCAATACTATTAACATGATCAATATCACAAAGTAATTAAATACAATTATCTATGTTACCATATTTAAATTATCAATTTATTTATAAATCTGGATTTTCTTTATCAATGCCTTATAATTAATCAATATATATCGATAATTCACCTATATTTTATATTAAATTAAGAAACAAAATAAATTATTATTTCATTGAACATGGTTAAAGAGCAATCATGCATATTTTAATTAATGTGACTTACCAATAATTACAATTTATTAAATAATATTTACATTGATTTATCGATAATCATGTTTTATTTAATAAAGTAATCAATTTCAATCATGATAAAATATAATTTATAAAAGAAAAACACTCACTTATCTATTATAAGAATATAGCTCGTCTTTCTACGATCACAACGACTCGAGAGTCATCCGGATCGAATCCCAGATGCTCAAAATATCGCTCGAATACTAAAATCATTAAAAATGGGTTAAATATGTAATAACAATATCTAAATTGTAAATATTCTAAATGGTCAGGGGGTTTTATGTATAATTACCTTTATTAACCATGGGAGCGAGTTTGGGTTGCTAACGGGTAGGGTCCAGATCCAATAACCCTGACCCATAATATAAGTGATTGGGTTTACGGGTTTAGGTTTATTGGTATTTTGGGTTTTAGGATAGTGGGTTATTGGGTTGCGGGTTGGATCCAATAGAGAGTGAGAAGAGAATAGAGAGAGAAAAGGAAAGAATGGGGGCGAGGGGTAGTAGCGGCTAGGGCATGGCCTAGCCACCCTAGCTAGTGGCAGTCACCTAGCTGGCCGACGACGCTGGGAAGGGATAGAGAGAGAAAGAGAGGGGATGGGGAATAAAGTAAAAAGAGAGGAAGAAAAGGAGGAGGAATAAAGAGGTGGTGGCGGAGCACAGTCGGCAAGAGGGGCACGACAGAGCGACAAGCATGGTAGCTGGGTAGGGTAGCGTGCGGCAGCTAGGCTAGGCCAGTTGCCGGCGGTCGCTGGATGAGAGGAAAATAAAGAGTAAGTTAGCACCCCGTTCTCGGGATACGTACCCAGATACGTGTCCCAATTTTTGATCGTATTATTTCAATTTTCTTCTAGTATTTGTTTTCAGGATACGATTGCTTATGTTTTTTTGTATCGGATCTAGATTCTCAGTCTTAGAGTCAGCCCTGATCTGGACCGGGAACCCGATACCAGCGTACTGCCTGCTTTGACCTTTCTTGTAGTCCGATTTGACAAATTTCAGTTTAAAATACTATTTTCTAATATTTTAGATTTTTCATTATTTTCTGAAATTTTTAGAATTATTCTGCAAAATGTTCAAAACCTGTGTCGATCGGCATCGCTGATCGATTCCCAAATTTTTAGTATTCAAATGAAGTTAAATTTTTAGAATCGGATTTTACATTACTTCTTAGAATCTCCTTTTCTATCTAAATACATTTTTTGAGATTTTTCTGAATTTATCAAAATTTGACCGATCTTGGTGTCGCCCGAAAATTTCAGGATTTTTAATTTGAAAATCAGATTGAACTTCTCAAAATCCGATTTCTCCGAGCATCTTAAAATAATATTTTCTATTTTTAAGAATTGTTCTGAGCATTTCTGAAACAGTTAAATTTTACTCTATTTAAATAATAATATTCTTTTCATTTCTTTTCTTTCTTGCTTTTTTCCTTCTCCACTCCTCTACTTTATACTCTCAAATTATCCTACTAATTTAAATATTTAATAATATAATTATTTATTAATTTTTCTAATTTTTTCTTTTTCCTTTTTTTCCTTTCCCTTCTTTTCTTTTCTTTTTTTTCTTATTTTCTCTTTGTTTCTCCCCCCTTATTTGCACCCCATATCCCCATCCCCTGCCGACATGCAGCAATAGCAGCACCATCAGTTGCAGCAGCCATCTCCCTCCCACTCCTCCCATACTCTCCTCTCCCTCTCCCTCTCCCTCTCCCTCTCTTTCTATATATTTTTCCTATTTTTCTTTCCCTTCCCATTTTCTCTATCTCCTTCTTCATCTCTCCCATCGACTCCCCTTAACCGTCGCCTCCATCACCAGGGCTGCCAACGCCACCATCCCTAGCCATCGGCGCCGCCCCCCAATCTCCCCACTTCCCTTCCCCACTTCCCTTCTCTCCAAACTCCATCTCCTTTTCTCCAATTTTCCCAAAACCCATCACTCCATCTTCTTCTTCATCTCCAAAATTTATCACCAATTCCACTAAATCCTCCACTTCCACCACTACACCACCATCTCCTCCTCCTCCAACTCCTCAACACCACCAACAACCACCACAACCACCACCACCACCATCAACAACCACCACCTCCAATACCATTAACAACAACAACAACAAATAACACCACAACCCAAAACCCTCCACCTCCCTTCCTCCCCCTCCAGCGGTGCCCCCCTCCAACGGCGCCGCCACTAAGGCCACCGGCCAGCCCTTCCTCTCCCTTCTTTCTTTTCTTTCTTTCTTTCTTTCATTCTTTTCCTTCTTTCCTTTCTTTATTTCTTTTCTTCTTTCTTTCTTTTCTTCCTTTCCACTTTTACCCCTCTTTTAATCCCCTAATTAGCTCTCTATATTTTCTAGCATACATTCCTCTCTCTCCCCCCTTACGACTCTCTCTCTCTTTTAACCTCCTTCTCTCTAACTAATTCCTCTCTCTAACTAATCCTCTCTTTCTCCTCCTTCATTCTCTATGATATATATTTATATTATATTTACATATTATAATATGGATTAATGGCGTGTACATGTTTATGGTGTTCTGCGATTTTACGGCATTTTCTGGCAGTTTTAGGCGAGTACATTTCCTGTATTGCTTCATACTTTTCTATCATCATTTCATACCTAGTAATTGCTATTTAACGTCTATTGCATGATATATTGACATGTTTTACTTGACACTTGACTCTGACACTTGAGATCTGATACTAGTACTTGACATGTTATTACTTGACACCTGATACCTGACACTTGATATCTGACACCAGTACTTGACATGTTATACTTGACACTTGACTCTGACACTTGAGATCTGACACCGGTACTTGACATGTTAATACTTGACACCTGATACCTGACACTTGATATCTGACACCAGTACTTGACATGTTATCTGTTGACACCTGATATCTGACACCTAATATGACACTTGACAATTGTCATGCTATCATTTACTTGACATGCTTTTACATGGTACTAGCACACTTGATCTGATATTGTGACACCTGACTGGACACTATTGCACTTGACACCTGTATTACATTACATATTCATGATTATCACTTTTATGGGAACTTGGCATGGTTATTATACTGTTATCAGACCTCTGGTACTCCTAAACTCCTGTGCTCCTGTATTCCTGTATTCCTAAACCCCTATAAGAGGGAGACTCCTGATATTATTCTCCTGATGCCATACTCCTGTTGATCCCCGTAATTGACTAATCATGAATGTTAGATTACTGTGTATTCACTGTGGACATTATCTTTGGACTATGTATATAATAAAGTACTCAACTTACACTGGGGTGGGGGAAACTGATGGATACTGGTATGATATCATATTTATAATGGTGAATGTATCTGAAGTATCGTGTGAGGCGCGTAATGATAAGTCCCAGAAGCAGTAGCCTGATATTTGAAGTGTCGTGTGGGGCGCGTAATGATAAGTCCCCGGAAGTAGTAGCCTATACTCCTGAGCCTAGTCCTGGGCAGAGACGGGACCCACTATAAATATGAGCCATCAAATTTATCAGTATCCAAGTAATAACTCATCTTATTCATAAGTGGATGTATATGTACCGGTAACACATACCTAAGCATATGGATCGGATGAATAACATAAGAATGTAACAACCAAATAATAATTATATTAGGAACATGTGATATTTGGTCTCTCTTTTGTTCAGTTCCTGGTACTCACATATCATACCCGAGTAAGTTCTACTAGAGTGCGAACTCTAGTATGGACTATCAGTGATGTGAGGCGCTGGTAGGGAGGCGATTAAAATATCAAACGGTACTGATTATTTTTATTGAATAACTTAAAATGCAACACATTTATATTCTCCAGTTATAGTGATAAATCATTTAATCAGGTGGTATGTTCTGAGTTGACACCCTACTTTATGACATATGATTTATGTGGCACAATGATTATTACTGACACACTCTAGTTCTGTTACTCTTAGGGCAACTCAAGTGTATGAACTCAGATGATGGCGACATGGGATATGTGGTATATAGATGAGGGTTTTCTTGTTTAAATTATTCCCTTGACGTATCGATCCCGTGAATCCATAATCTGAGCTAATACAACTAGTTTTGTCCATATTTGTATTTATCATATGTTTAATGTATTTATTGCATGTTTAATGTATGTATCGCATGTTTATTTGTACTGAAGCTCTCGACACTGTTTTCTATGCATGCTTTCTGATTCAGGTTTATCGATATACATGTATTTATTTAATTTCGGATTTACTGTCGTTCCTTTAATTTCTTTTATGTTACTTGTCATTGCCTGTATCTGCATGCCTGAACCACATCACTTGATCATGCACATGTGTAACTGCCTGAGCACGCCACTTGGCTTTATCATATGTACTCACCAGGTTGCATCTGATAACCCTGGATTCTCATATCCAGATTCTGGAGCATAAATTGCGTTGACCTTACTGTTGCTGATCAGAGGGCATAGCAGAGGCGTGGATTAGCAAATGCCACCATAGCCCTTTCCAGCTCCTCTCCTGATTGGCTCTCGGACTCCTCTTGCTGCTCGTGAACATCTCTCAGCTTTTGATTATGTCTATCCTTTTGTATATCATATTTTTGTATTTTCTGGTGATGTCATATTTTTATAATATTGTATCACTCTCTGTGATAACCATGTACTTGTATTTTTCTATTGGAATGTATATTACCACTGTACTTTCGCACTCTGATTCTTACCTGTACTGATGCTTAGCGTATATACGTGAGGGTATTATCGACTTGCGTATATACGTCACAGTAACGTCTCCGTACCCGCTGGATCAGGGCGTCATAGTAAGGGGGAGAGAGAAAAGAGGAGGAGAAGAAAAAGAAAAAAGAAAAAGAGAGAGCTAGAAGAAGGGAAAGAATAACAGAGGGCTCGAGGTGGTTGGCCGGCCTGTGCCTCATAGGCAGCTGAGCCCGGCTTGGCTGGACGCGTGAGCAAAGAGAAAAGTGGAGGAGTATAGATAGGGAGACAGGGTGAAAGAAAATAATAGAGTGAGAGAGAGAGAGAGGGAGAAAGGAAAAAGAGGAAGAGGTGGTGGTAGGTCGAAGGGGATGAGTCAGTGGCTTCAGTGGAAAGAAAGAGGAAGAGTGTAGATGAAGAAAAGAAGGAAAATAATGAATTAATATTATTTAATTAATATTGTTTAATTGGGTGAAAATTTGAGTAGTTCAAAATGGTTTTCAAAAATTCTGAAAAGTAGCAAATAGTATTCGGAGAAAAAAATGTGAAATCAGATTTAAGAAATTCACACTATTTTGCAAATTAAAAATCCTGGAATTCGATCGGTTATACTAGTCGACACCGGTTGGCCATATTTTGGTCTACTTCAGAAAAAACCCATAAATATGCTAAAATTGAACATATAATCTTGAAGATTAATTTGAAAGTAGATTCTTGAAATTCAACCCTATTTGTAAATTAAAAATCATGAAGTCGATTATCGATATCGGTTGACACCAAAATTCAGAGATTTTTCAAAATAATCTAGAAAAATTTCAGAAAATTTTAAAAAAGGCCAAAATGATCGAAAATAATCACTGGATCTGAAACTTATTCAGTCTGACTACCAAGAAGATCAAATCAAATATGTACATCATATCTACTATGTGACATATACATCTAGGGCCAGGGGTTACATAAAGCCTCCTCTTTATCAAATCATCAAATATAAAGCAAAATTTTGATCTCAATCCATTGATATCATGAACAACCTCTTCTTTTTCTTCAATTCAATGATTTATTTGTATCCCATACACTTGAATTAAATAGAAGATGGTTTATTAAATTTTGTATATATTTTTTGGGAATTTTTCTTGTGATTATTATTCTGTTTTAAATTAAACAGAAAATTAAAAAAGATTTTACTGCTACAAGCAAGGAGGTGCACATGCGCATGCAGGCGAACTGGCCCGCCACAATGCCTGTAGGGGAACTGCATGCACTGCTATGCACAAAAGTAGGCAGCGCCTGCTGCCAGCGCGCGCACCACTGACCACCTTGGGCCGGGGGCGGTGGCAAAATGCATGAAAAAAATTGTTAGGGTTAGGATTTCTTGATTTGGGATTGTGAGATTGATTAGGATGAGGGTTTTTGATATAGATATAAATTTAAATCTAATAAAGAAACTCAATTAATCTATTCCTCATTGATCTCAAATTAAAGTTTATTAAGTTTGATTAGGATTAGGAGTTTGATCCAATAAGAAAGTCTAATCCTAATCAACACCAAATTAAGTTTATTGGGTTTTCTCTAGATCATTTAAGCCGACCCATTAAGAAGAGAACCATAACAAATAACTTCTTGGGTCAGGTTGAGTATAGAAATTGAAACCCTTTGAGGCTCTAGTGCACTTCATTCTGATTTTTCTTCCTCCACTCCAACCCTTTCATGATTAATTATATCGCTCAAAGGAAAAAGTGGAGTCTCACTAAGCTCATTAGTCACTGCGTTCAGGAAGAGAAAAGATTGAAATAAGAAAAGAATGAAATTGTCACTTAGCATTACATGACAACACCACTAATAAGAAAAGGAACTAAAGAGAGAAATACGAACACTACTACAGTTGTTGAACCTATAGTGATAATGTGCAGGAGAAGAAGTCTAAGATCATTGCATACTTCTTTTACAAGAAAGTAGGCCAAGTCAAGAAGGATTGCATAAAATATCAGAAGTGGCTAATTAAGAAGGATATGCCTCATGTTTATGTTTGTTCTGAAATTAGTCTAGATTTAATTTCACCACACACTTAGTGGATAGATATGACTATTCACTTATGCAATTCATACAGGGCTTTCAAACTCAAAAGAGGCTCAGCCCAACTGAGCGATACATATACATGGGCAATAGAAATAAAGCTGCAGTTGAAGCTATTAGAGTTTGTAGGCTTAGATTAGATTTTGATTTTATTTTAGATTTGGATAAGACTTTATGTATACTGTCTTTAAAACAGAATCTAATTTCTATTTTATTGTTAAACAGATCTGATTTTACTGTCACTATTGGTAATGAAATAGTTAGTCTATTTCTAAATCTAAAGTTATTGGTACTAGAATCTTGATTGATGGCCTATATAAACTGAATCTTTATGCTTCAGATTTTGAATCTTTATATGTGATTAATCTAGGTACTAAGCAAATATTAATTAAAGAAAACTCCTACAGTTTATGACATAGACATTTAAGACATATCTCAAAAGAGAGAATCCAAAACTTTGTGCCTAGTGGAGCTATATGTCCTTTAGATTACTCCAACCTAAGAGTATGTACAGATTGTATAAAGAGCAAACAAACAAACATTAGGAAGTTTAGTGCTAGACAGAGTTCAGGCATCTTGAATTTGGTGTATACAGAAATCTCTGGACCATTACCTATAGCCTCTGGAATGGCCACAAATACTTCAACCTTTCATGGATGATTACTCTCATTATGCGTACCTATACTTGATACATGAGAAATCCAATCACTGACATGTTTAAAATTTATAAGGCTGAAGTTGAAAATTAACAGAATAAAAAAAATTAAAGCTATGAGATCTGACCGTAGTGGTGAGTACTATGACAGATACGACGGATCAGCTAGATATCCAGAACCCTTTGCTAATTTTCTGAAAGAGTGTGGTATTATAGCAAAGTACACTATGCCGGGGACATCTCGTAAAAAATTGTGTTGTTGAGAGATGAAACTATACACTAAAGGACATGGTTAGGAGTATGATAGCTCACATACTCTATCAAGTCATTATGGAATAAAAATTTAAAGACTTCCTTAATAGAGTACCTAGTAAGATAGTAGTTAAAACCCCATATAATTTAAGCACTGAGAAAACTCTCAGCATTAGGCATCTCCATGTTTGAGGTTGTCCAGCTGAAGCTCGACCTTATATACCATATGAGAAGAATCTAGACTCTAGAACAATTAGCTATTTTTTCATTGAGTATTTTGAGAGGTCTAGATGCTTTAGGTTTTTACTGTCCATCTACTGAGAACATAACAGAGACGAATTATGCTAAATTTATTAAGGATATTTACAACAGTAGGAGTCAATTACATAAAAATTTCATATTTGAGTAAGAACAAATTATTATACCTATGATAATTGTTTCAAATGATAAAGTAATTATTCTACTTCAGCATGAAAAATACAGTTGTGCCTATACAGGGTACAAATATAGTTCATCCTAAAATAGATCCTGCCGATGAGGTAGGTCCTAAAATTCTCAATCACAAGCGTCTAGAAGATCAACTAGGAAGAGAAGATCAGCTATAGTAAATGACTATATATTTGTCCCCAAGAGCATGAGATTAACATAGGGCTAGAGGTAACCCCACATCCTTAAATAAAGCCAAACTCAGTATTCACTCTTCTAAGTGGTCAAATGTTATGAAAGATAAGTTAAAATTTATGAAGGATAATGACGTTTGGGATCTAGTAGAGTTGTCTAAAGGAAAAAACCGATTGATTGTAAATGTATGTTCAAAACTAAGCGAGATTCGAAAGACAATATCGAAAGATATAAGGAATGTTTTGGCGCAAAGGGATTCACTCAAAGAGAGGGCATTGACTATAAAGAGACTTTCTCCCTAATTTTATTAATGATACTTTTAGAATTATCATGACACTAGTGGATCACTTCATCCTGGAGTTACACCAAATGGATATTAAGAGGGCTTTTCTTAATGGCGACATTGAGAAAGAAATCTATAGGGTGCAATCAGACAGTTTTGAATTCAAAACTTCACAACATCTAGTTTGCAAAGTAAATAAATTCATTTATGGTCTAAAGAAAGCATCCCGTCAATGGTATTTGAAATTTGATCAAGAAATATCCGTCTTTGGTTTCAAAGAAAATATAGTTGATCAATGCGTTTACCACAAATTTAAAGGGAGTGGACATATATTTCTTGTGTTGTATGTAGATGACATTCTATTACAAGTAATGATATAAATCTTCTACTAGAAACCAAGAGTTTTCTCTCAAAGAATTTTAAGATGAAAAATCTTGAATACGCTTCTTTTGTGATAGACATGCATATTCAACGTGATAGTACACGTGTGAATATTAAGTTTATCACAAAAGACCTATATCAATAAGGTGCTAGATAGATATGACATGAATAATTGCTCTCCTAGTGAGACACCTGTCACTAGGGGAGATAAATTAATTCTACTCCAATGTCCCAAGAACGACCTACAAAAAGAGCAAATGGAAGACATTTCATATGCATCGACAATTGAAAGTCTAATGTATGCTCAAGTTTGTACCGTTTAGACATAACATATGTCATTGGAAAACTTGATAGATACATGTGCAATCTTGGGATTGATCACTAGAAGGCTGCCAAGAAGATAATATGATATCTATAGAAGACAAAGGACTATATGCTTACCTACATGAGATCTATTCAATTGCAACTAGCTGGATGCGCATATTCAAATTTTGCTGAATGTATCCACAGTAGAAAATTCACTTCAGGTTATATTTTCCTGATGGCAGAAGCAGCGGTTTCTTGAAAAGTGTCAAGCATACACTCGTTGCTTCATCTATGAAGGAGGCAAAGTTGGTTGCTTGTTATGTAGTTTCAAACCAAGCTATATGGCTTAAGAATTTTGTTTTAGGCTTCAGTTGGTTGATTTAGTCGAAAGGTCATCGCAACTGTACTGTGATAATAGAGATGCAAGCTCTATTGCAAAAGTGATAAGAGTTCAGCAAGGTCGAGCATATCGACATTAAGTTTCTTCTCATTAAAGATAAAATTTAGAATAATATTGTATCTTTTGATAGTATTAGTACTAACTTAACATTGCAAATTGTAATGCTCGATATAAAAATTTATTACGATTAGCACCCACACATGATCATTATGTATATAGTTATGTAGGACTATTATGGATGTATTGAAATATTTTAATTATTGCTAATATTGAAATAATTAAGTGAATAAAATTAAAATTTTATATTACATGAGTAATTAAAATTGAACGATGGAAAAACATCATGTGTTTAGATTAATCCATTATAAAATAGAAATTTCATGTATTTACATTTATACATGCATTATACATGTAATTCCTTATATAGGACATGAAAGAGTTCTACATTTGTTTTTAGTCAAACTAGCCCACACTTGAATAGTGTGAGAGGTGTAGGGTGGGGATAGTGTGAGGGAGTTTTAAAGCACACATGGCACAAATCCATGAAGTTGGATTGGATTTAAAAGAGAGAATGAGATTTTTTTTCCCCCTTCATTTTGTACAAGTTTTCTCATTCCTCTCTTTCCTTCTCCTCACTCATCCTCTCCCTCTCCTTCAACCGCTGGCCACCAAGGGTAGCCGCCGGCGGCCACCAAGGCAGCCGGCCCCCACCAAGGCAGCCGGCCCCCACCTCCCTTCTCTCTTCCTATGTACTCACCTTTCTCCCCTCCTTTGATATAAACTCTAAAAATCCAATTTTTACTCCAAAAATTTCTTAGTTTTGGGGATATCTTGATTTTATCTTAAAGGAGATTAGTCTTCACAAGCATGCTTGGTGGGGTTTTTGTTTGGGAGTGTTCTTGCCAAATTTTCAAGGTAATAAATTAATTTTGTGTTGAAATGAACTTGATTCCTCATTTACCTACAAGCCATTAGTGATGTGGTTATATTGTTATATAAGGCTTTGTGGGATCAGCAAGTTGAGTAAGAAAAATCGATGAATCTCTTAAAAGGTAAGTAAAACCTTAACCCTAATGCAAGCTTTAATAATTATAAAAAACTAAGACTGGTAAAAACGCATAAAAAATGATTTTTATTGAATATTTGAGGTAAATACATATGCTTGGGGTTAAAAAAAATAAAATTTTATAGTATTTTGAATTAAATTAAGAAGGGAGATTAGTTTCATGTAGATGTTATAGCATGTAAATTGCTAATTATACATAACATGTTTTAACTTAAAAGTCTCATATATGTTGTTATGAATGAAAAATGAAAAGGGTCATTTATATGTGCTAGTTGTATGTGGTGAGCTAATACTTATGTGAAGTGGGAGATACTTCTTCTTGATGGAAATTGTTACATGCTAGTATTAGTGATAAACTCCTATATATATATAGAGAGAGTTGAGTTGGGCTACTTTCGGAAGTATCAAGAGTGTCGATACTCCCACTTTGATTTGCTTGATACACCGCCCATATGCAAGATCCAAATTGTTAAATGTGATCTACTAATTATAAACTAGTTAGAAATAAAATTTCACAAATTTTCGTTATCATTTACCCGTTCATCAAAGTGATTAAAAATCGACATTTTTGAGAGACCTAAAACTGCTTAACTTTGAGGTAACTTTGATGAATGGGTAAGCGATAACAAAAATTTGTAAAATTTTATTCCTAACTAGTTTATAGTTAGTAGATCACATGCAATAATTTGGATCTTACATATTGGTGGTGTATCAACCAAATCAAAGTGAAAGTGTCGACATTCTTGATTTCTTGATACTTCCGAAAGTAGCCCGGCTCAACTATATATATATATATATATATATATATATATATATATATATATATATATATATATATATATATATATATATATATATATATATATATATATATATAGGGTAAAGTGTTCCTAGTAGGTCTCATTAGATTACAATCTAAGAAGAAGGCTTAAAACTCTAACATCTCAAAAATAATTTCACGATCTGACCGCACATTATCAACTTCATGTTTTAAGATGTATACATGTAACGCCTCAATCCCGCAGGTACGGGGACGTTATGGCGACGTACATACGCAGGGCGGAGATACCCTTATGTACGTACATTAAGCCTCAGTACAGGAAATAACCTCCGTACATACATGAGTTCCAGCATGAAATAAGTACAAGAATACCTGTAGAAAGAGGTTAGTGATCATAACAGACATAAAAACATGGATAAATAGATAACAGAAATCATTCATAAGGATACCTATGAATGGTCTCGATGAAGTCCTATGTGAATCCAATGAAATCTCTGACAAGATAATATCTGGGATTTCTAACCTGGGCATGCAAACCCAGGGTCGTTAGAAAGCGACCTAGTGAGTGATAAAATGAAGGAGGCAGTAATATGTACTATAGTACTACAAGCATGATAATAATATATAATTCACGTTTATGTATCAGTGATACCATATAATAGAACTATAATAATCAGTAGAAAGAGAAAAAGGTCATATAATATCATGTTATCAGCGGGTCATGTCTACAGTGATATCCAGCTTTAGATAATATATAGTGATGACGTGATGGAAATGAACATGCAGATGCGCAGTATGCAACATAACCATACTATTGTGTTATGCATATACAGTAATGCAGTCTGCATACTATTATGATGTGCATATACAGTAATGAAGTCTGCAACATATACATAAAGTAGAATATATGCAATGCAGAGTATACATATACATGAATAGTATATTACCACATGGAGTGTAACAAATATCAAGAAGCGTAACAAGGTATACAGGTAACATGATCATGGAGAACATATCAGGAATAGTAACAAATATAAAAGGGACAATAATATACATGAGTCCAGCATGTCAGGTGATTTATACAATAATAACAATCAGTACCACCTAATATTTTAATCAATCTCTTCCAGTGTCCCATACCACTGGCAGTTCATACTAGAGCCCGCACTCCA
>JAVJIF010025688.1:0-61100 GCA_038442645.1 Agave tequilana | reverse complement strand
AAATAGAGAGCAGACACTCTCTGTCGGTCGACCGCCCGATCGACCGTGGCCATTTTCAGAGAGCAGAACTCTCTGACGGTCGACCTGCCTTCCATCCATTTGGCTTGTGCACGTTTGTGCACATCGGTCGACCGGACCGGTCGACCGACGCCTGCCTCGGTCGACCGTCTGGTCGACCGGCAGACAGCCAGGTCTAACTGTTATAGGGATTGAAACTAGTCATTTTATTACCTTCAATTAAATCTCACAAAATTATATAAGTTCCATAAAAATATTTCTTATAAGATCTTTGAAATACAAATATGTGTGATAAAAATTCAACACATATTATAAACAATTTGAACCATTTTTGTGATATTAAAATTTGGCTTAAACATAAAATCGGTATTTTCTAAAAACCAAACTTTGAAATGAAAATCCGAGTTTTCCAAAACTCATGTAAATACAAAAACATGATATTGAAACAACTTTGAAGCATATTGTATATGGATAGAATCCAATATACATATAAAGATTTATATCTATGTTTTTGACATGAAATCCAATATCGGTTAAATTGAAACTAAAAACCAATAAACTGAAAACTTGTGTGTGTATGCGAACTTGAGCATATCAACACTATCTAATCTTTACACAAAGTCTAAACATAATCTTAAATAAATACAAACCGAAGTCTTCTTGTCTTCAAGCCGACTCGATCCAAACGCGATCTAACGAGCTTGACTCCAACCGAGTGCTAGATGCGATCTTGATGCCCGAACTCTTGAATCACCATGTATTAGCTCCAAAACTCCTTTGTTGAAGCTAATCACCTACTAATATCTTGATTAAATATCTGAAACTAAATATCATAAGATTATTAGTAACTATAACTACATGAGTTAATCATCATCAAAACTATAACAATCTCCCCCTTTTTGATGATGACAAAACTCATGGAGTTATATATGCATGGATTAAAGTTAAGCTTCATAGAAGCTCCCCCTTAACTCATGCATAGCAATAAACATATCTTTATGTATTGAATGCTCAACTCAAATATGCATAAGTGATGCATAAGTGAAGAATACTTCTCCCCCTTTTGCATAAAGAAAAATTATATATGCGCTGATACCAATTGCAAAAATAACATGCATAAATAAATTCGCCCCTTTTTGTCAATCATGCATAAACTTTTAATTTCTTTTCCTCTTTTTGTATAAACAAAAACATGCATAAACTCAATTTCTAAACATGCATATAAACTCAAAATCATTAAATCATTCTCCTCCTTTTTGTCAATCATCAACAAAGGGACATAAATGAACTTTAAAAAAAATCTTTTCCTTCTTTTTGACAAATCAAACAATAAAGAGATATATGTTATATACAATCATGAAGAGGAGAGACGTAAAGTTAACTCCCCCTGCATACATGCATTACATGAAAAAGAGATGACTAAACCCTAATCACATAACGCATAATATACAATGTATAAAAGAAGATGTGAAGCTCCTACTACACACGTGTACTACATACCAAAGAAAGGTCAATCATTTTAATATGAAATACACTCAACATGAATCTATATATAGAGAAGATATTAACTTCCCTTGCATATAACCAATGCATATTAAAACAATACGATACCAATTGAAAGATATACTAATTTATGATAAAGGTATATATCAAATATTACGATACCAATTTATGATACCATTGAAAATAAACAAAATTTTTAAGATACCAAAGATACCAATTAAAAATATCTTGTAAATTTTTTATACCAATGAAAATGAAACATTATATGTTTTGATACAAATTGAAATATATATATTGAAAATCTTGATACCAAATGAAAGTAACAACCAATTGAAGTAAAAACCAAATTGTTTTAGGTAAACATAACTTATATCAATATAGATACTAATTTAAAATGAAAATGATACCAATATTGAAAATGTTAGCATATACCAAAACAAAGTACATTTCATCATAAAGAATGGTAGTAAGATACCATTTGAAAATAAACTCGATTGCAAGATACCAATTGAAAGATAAAACATGAATTTTCTCCCCCTTTATGAAATACAAATAAAAATAATGCATAAGCTTGTATATAAGATACCATTGAAAAATAATTGACATTAAGGAGTAAATCAAGTTTAGCATAAACATAATTTGTGCTTTAAGATATAAAGATATAGTAAGTACAATCAAATCACATATATAGGTATAAAAATGTAAATACCAATCGAAATTGAGACTATTTGAAGTTTGAAGCAAACATATATGGAAAAAATATGAGTATACAGGAAAAATATCAATTGTGATACCAATTGAAAATACAATGAGGATCAAGTGTATAACTCATAAGTACCTCCCTTTCATGCACATGTTAAAATTTTCAATTAGGCATAAAAGGCATGGTCGTCCATCCATCCACCCTTTGATAGAAGGGGTTTTTAAAAATAAGTTTGAAAATAATTTTAGTATAATTGAAAAACACTACCAAGTGAAGAATATAAACTAGTTTTATGATAATTTTAAAAACTAGTACGAAATCCTTCAAGTAAGGAATAAAACAAGTATATATCCATGAAAACATGAAAATCACTTAACAATTGAACTCAAAGTCTATAAACACATATAAAGCTCATGAAAACAAGAATCATGAGTAAACAAGAATGATATGAGTGCAAGAGTCATGTAATCAACAAAGTCATGGAAATAGGCGATGAAGCTCAATATGGAATTAAAAGTATATGAAAATCATAGAAAATTTAATTTTCATCATAATAATTCCAACCTTCAGGCATATGTATGTTTGTCAAAAACTAAAGGTATACATACATATCCCTAAACACAAATGAGTCCACAAAGAATTTTGCATAAAAAGCAAATGACTCAAGGGTGTACATGTATATCTAAAGTTTTAACCAAAATTATCATATACATGAAACTAGACATATTAAAATGTAAACGTGTATAAAATAGGGAATACAAGTTAAAATGTAAGAATCATAAAAACTAGGCTATACTAGTACATCTAATGAGTACAAATGAGCAATTAAGCACAAACATATAAAAATCAAATGTAGCTTATTAGTTGTACAAGTATTTACACAAGTTTTAATGAAAACTACATCTAAACATATAATCAAAACATGAAGCATAAAACGAAAGACATAAGCCAATATGATCATTAGGCTAAATGCACATGTTTTAGAGTTATGATATATACAATAGCTAAATTAAAGTGAGAACACAAAAGTAATGGTCCATATATAACATAGGTATATCTCAAATACTACTTATGTATATCACAAGTCTAATTATCATGATATTTAACATAATAATAAAAAAAATCAATATGCTAAAAATCAACAATATGAAAGCATGTACACTAAATGAGGAGTTAGAGATAGTTACTAAAACTATTAAGGCACAGCTCTAGATCTCCAAACCATGGTGGTCCTCCCACCAAACTCCCCTTGAAAGTG
The DNA here is from genome assembly GCA_038442645.1 of Agave tequilana. NCBI lineage: Eukaryota > Viridiplantae > Streptophyta > Magnoliopsida > Asparagales > Asparagaceae > Agave > Agave tequilana. Next base: position 57,618 of record JAVJIF010025688.1, on the reverse strand, counting down.
ATGCATCCAAAAGTGTCATCATATAGCTCGGAACGCATTCCCTCAAGGCACCAATGCCCTCACGTTAAGTGACCATTCATCTTAAGTTAAGGCACCACATTCTTTGTCAGTGGGTAGGATTAACACATATATTAGGAGTCCATATTGGGGGTTAGCACTTTCCTAACCCAAACAAATCTTTTGCAAAATTTACATTATGTACTCTATCATAACAAAACTTTGTAAGGTGGCCCTTACGTCCACAATGTGTACAAGTGTACACATGGGCATACTTCGAATCATTTATGTGAGCATGATGACCATGTGTATGCCGTGTATGGTGTGCATGCATATGTGGAACTTGTTTCTTTCGAAACATGGATTCCAACCGTATGTGATTCATGGTACATTGGCTCAAAGTGGAGCCCAAACAATCTACACTCTTTTTTAACAATTTTATATCATTTGCAATAATAGAAGAAGAGGTGGAGCATGCTATAGATACACTAGATGGTGAAGCTACACTAGCATGGCAAACATGAGTATCAATATCATTTTTCAAAGATTTATTTTCAATAGAAATCAAATTCAATTCTTTTGAAATAGAAATAATTTTATTTTTTAAAGAATCATTTTCTTTTAAAATAAAACAAGTTTTTAAGATAGAGCTTTATTTTTTTTCAAAACTTCATCACAATTATTTTTGTTTTTCAAAATTTCATTTTCCTTCAAGGCAAGGTCAAGTTAGGATTTCAATGAGTCCCTTTCAATTGAAATCTCATCCCTTTCTTGCAAAGTCATGTTAAGTTTATAAAACAAATCTTTATTTTCTTCTTTTAGTTTAAAGCTTTTTTTTTTCAAGAGTTGGTATTTTTGTAATAGATTTTCACAAACAAGATATAGTTCTTCATTTAATGCATCAGCATCAACATAATCATCACTACAAGAAGAACTAGCACAATCATCCAGATGGGTGTCCGAGTTTACCTCAAGGGAGTCATTCCCTTGGACCATGTAGCAATGTTGGTCGGACTCATCTCCACTAGATGTCTCCTCCACATATTTTGGCATTTGAAGCTTTGGAGAGGTCAAAGTGTCCCATACTGCAAAAGTGGAATCACAATGAGAAACAGTCATAAGATAATCTTTACTTAGAGTGCTCCTAAGTGCCTCAAGGGCTTGTGCATTGGCCTCTATATGCTTGCTATTACTAAGATAAGATTTCTTGGTAGCGGCAAGGTAAACATGCGTTCTTAGGGTCTTGAGATACATACTCATTCTAAGCTTTCACATATCGATGTTGGAAACATCAAACATGGGAGGTGCAAGTTAACCCATGAGTGTGTGTAAACAAGTATGTGTGCAAATGCAAATCTAGATTAGCTAACCAAGATCACACTCCTAGGTGGTTAAACCTAATATCAGGAGCGTAGGCTCTGATACCAATTGAAAGTACACTTAGAAGGGGGTGAATAGGTGTATGGCTAATCTAATGACAAATAATGAGGAATGAAAAATTAATTGCAACACACTTAGTGTAACAAAAGAGTGCAGCCGAATTTCCGGTGAACGGCTCTAGACTATCTCCTCTAAATTCCTCTAAATAAGAGTTGAGGTACTATGTAAAGCTCTGTTGGTTCAACACACGTGAGGCACACAAATAATACAAAGCAAATATGATATGAGCAATATGAATCAATGCAAGGCACAAAATAAGAGAGAGAGAGAGAGAGTATAGAGATAGTGGATCAATCACAAATACAAAGATATACGTCCCCGCCTTCACACAGAAGGATTTTCACTATATCGTCCACACAAGACTTCCCACACAGGGAACCTCTACTGAGGATTTGGGTAATACAAACCGGGAGTACACTACTCTCTTCAACAAAACACAACCTCTACACAAGAGGCAAGGCACAACAACAATCACCTCTACACTTAGAGGGATGGGCACTTCGCCAAACAACAATCACTTCTCAGTAGAGGGATAAGGCTCAAAGCCAAACTAAGATCACCTCTACACTTAGAGGGATACCAACAACCTCCACAATCACCTCTCACTAGAGGGATGAACACAAAGAAAAGAAGGTTACAATACTTGGTGGTCTCAACAAACCACAAACCAATTCTCTCACAAAATAAGATCCTAATAGATAGGATAGATAGATAGCTCAAGTATGTGAATATAAAGAGTTTGAAAATCAAAATCACAAAGAAAAACTCTTGAGAAAACTTCTAGATAGCTATAAAAATGAAGATCAAAAACCAATTCCCAAAGACCCTATTTTTCTTTGATTTTTCCAACCCTTTAAAAAACAAATAAAGATAATCTTTAAGCCCAAAACTCTTTTAAAAACTTGCTGTTAAACACTTAGAAAGATAGGAAATTTTTGCTCTGTAAAACCATAAAGAAACCAGCTCAAGAGATGGGTATTTATACCCTCTCAAAAAGACATGTCTTATGATAAGCTTGAATCATTTTGTCAACAACTTTTTGAAAAATATGACTTGCTTAAAAAAGATAATAAAAGATTGAAAAAGAAATATGACTCTATTTTAGAAGAAAATTTTTTTTTTCAAAATAAATTGGAAAATATTTCTAAAGAAAATGATATGTTAAAAAAGGATAATATTTTCTTGACTTCTAAATTGAATGATCTTTGTGAAAGAAATACTTCTTTGAAAAATAAAATTATTTTGGTGGAAAAAGAAAAAGAAATTGCTTTGAATGAAAACAACTCTTTAAAAAGAAAATTATTTCAAAGGAAAAGGAACATGTTTCTAAAAAGAACAAGAGTGTTGATTCTCATTTCACCATGCTTTTCATGCAACCATTGATAAAAATGAGATTAAATTTCTGAAAAATAGAATAGATTATTTGAGCTCAACTTTGAGCAATTGTGCATTCAATCATAATAGATTGGAAACCTTGTTTCAAAAGAAACAAGGTCCACATGTTCATGCACATCACCCACGGCACACATATGCACACTTTGCACACCATGATCACACTCATTCACATATGCATCCTAGAGTGTGCAAATGTACACATTGCGGCCGCAAAGGCCATTTAGCAAAATTTTGTTATGATAAGGTAAATTCTATTAATTTTGCTGTTTGGGTTCCGAACTATGCTAACCCCCGTGGACCTAAAAGAAAATGGGTATCAAAATCCCTAACTCTTATGTTTGATGTAGGTGTGGGCTCTTACACGACGCGAGAGGTTTGGTGCCTTGGTGGTGGATGCATGGGCTAGATGGACATACAAATTGATGCACCGCTATCAAGGTAGTTTTGGTGGGAAGACCACCATGTTTGGAGATATAGAGATATGCCCTAATGGTTTTGGTAACTATCTCTAAACTCCTATTTTATTTACATACTTTTACATTAATGATTTTTAGCATGTTCATGTTTTGTATTTATGCTTCATGAGGTGAATGCTTGTTTAAAATGTAGCTTTCATTAAAACTTGTATCTATATTTGTACAAGTAGTGAGCAACATTTAATTTTTATATGTTTATAATTCATTGCTCATTTGTACTCATTTCATGTACACGTATAGCCGGTTTTGATGATTCCTTCATTTATACTTGTTTTGCCTATCTTTGTGCATGTTTTACTTCATGTATATGTAATTCTTGTTTAAAAACTAATAAATATACATTTATATCCTTGAGTCTCTTGCCTTCATGCAAATTATATCATAGACTCTTTTGTGTTTAGGATATGTATATATATTTTTAGTTTTGATAGAACATACATATGCCTTGAAGTTTGTTTTTAATGAAAATAAATTTTATGATTTTTATGTTTTTTTAATAAAAAGAAATTCATGTTTATTTTGAGCCTCATTGATTATTTTTATGAAAATGCTATTTACATGATTCTTGTACACTCACACTTTATTTGTTTACTCATGACATTGTCTTCATGAGAATTTTTGAGCTTTATAGATTTCGTGTATCAACACTTATGTATTTGGTATGTTTCATGAGATATATATGATTTGGTTTTATGTTTAAAGGATCTTTAACTAGTTTTTCAAAAATTACTTTAAACTAGTTATTTATTCTCCAATCCGTAGAGTTTTTAAATTTTGCAAAATATTTTCAAACTCTTATTTTTGAAAACCCCTACCAACATTTTAAGGGCGGATGGATGGGCGACCATGCCTTGTATGCCTTACTGAAAATCTTGTTATCATGTGCATGAATAGGTTGGTTAGGTATGAGTTATACACATGAACTTCATGATATTATATTTTTGTATACTCATATTTGTTTTCTTATATATATATGCTTCAAATTATAGATAAATCAATTTCATTTGGTATTTTCATTTTTCATACATATATATGATTTGATTGTGCTTGATTTACAATCTTTATGTTTAAAGCAAAAATTATGTTTATGCTAAGCTTGACTTAAATCTTGTTTTCAATTGTATCTCAATTGGTATTTTAATGAGCTTATGCATTATTTTCTATTGGTATTTCAATTGGTATCAATATACTTCATATTTTACCTTTTAATTGATATCAAAATGTACAATATACTTCAATTGGTATCTATATGTTTCGGTTTCAATTTGGTTTCGATTTCATATTAATATCAAAAATGTTTTATCTTTATTTGGTATCAAAATTTACCATATATTTCAATTGGTATCTAAATATAAAATATTTTACTTTCTTTGGTATCACAATTTATAAATGTTTCAATTTCAATTGGTATCAAAATTTTCAATTTCATTTGGTATCAAAAATCTTGTGATATCTTAATACTTGTTTATTTACAAGTGATATTTCAAAATTTTGATTTAAGAAAATTCAAACTTTGTCTTTAAAGTGATGATAAAAAAAAAATATTTTGATTTGTATTGCCTATATGCAAGGGGAGCTTAACATCTCTTTTATATATAAATTCATGTTGAGTGTATCTTGTATTGAGGAGCTCGACATTTCTTCTTTATGTGATACACGTGTGTAGGGGGAGCTTTACATCTCCACTTATACTTTGCATATTATATTTTATGTGAGTTAGGATTTTGTCATCCTTCTTCATGTAATGCATGTATACAGGGGAGCTAACTTTACGCCTTTCTCTTCATGAATATATATCACATATATATACTTATTGTTGATTTATTTTTACCCTTTGTTAATGATTGACAAAAAGAGGGAGAATGTTTTTGAGTTTATATATGCAGATTTTGAGTTTATATATGCATATTTACAATTTGAGTTTATTTTATACAAAAAGAAGGAGAATGATTTTGAAAGTTTACACAAAAAGAGGGAGAAGGTTTTTGGAGAAAAGACTTTTTAGTTTATGCATGTTTTCTCTCACCTTGTTTATGCATACATATTTGTTTAGTTTTATACACTTCATTGCAATATATATTTATTTATTGTTATGCATGAGTTAAGGAGGAGCTTCTATGAAGCTTGACTTTAATTCATGCATATATAACTCCATGAGTTGTCATCATCAAAAAGGGAGAGATTGTTGGCCCAAAGGCCCATCACTCTAGTTTTGATGATGATTAACTCATGAAGTTATAGTACTAATGATCTTATGTTAAAATTAGTCTCAGATATTTGATCAAGATCTTAGTTAGTGTTTAGCTTCAACAAAGGATTTAAAGTCAAGTTTTGGAGCTAGCACGTGTTGATTCAAGAGCTCGCGCATCAAGATTGCATCAAGTACTCAAAAAGAGTTTATCTCATTGGATCAAGGTTTGGACAAAGTCAAGAAGAAGAAGAAGAAGACCTTCAAGAGAAGACTTGTGTCTAGATTGTTTGTAGTAAGATTTTATTTTTAGATAAAATGTAAAGGATAGATTAGTTGGTGGATTGCTCAAGTTCATATACACTCACACATAAGATTTATATGTATTTTCATAAAAGAGTTTTTTTTTAGAAAAATACCGGTTTGGTTTTTAAGCTTCAAAATATACATGGGTTTTATCAAAACCTATTTTAGAGCTTAATGTCAAAAACATAGATATTTCATCATATATGTGTAGTGGATCATATCCATACACACTAAGCTTATAAAGTGTTTAGAATATCTTATTTTTGTATTTGGAGAAGTTTTGAAAAAATCGATTTTGAAAAATACAGATTTTTGTTTAAGGCAAAACTTTCATATTAAAAAAATAGTTCAAAATATTTGTAACATGTTTTAATTTTTATTCAAACATGTTTGTATATCAAAGTATGTCACTGAATTTATTTTTGTAGAATTTATGAGATTTTATGAGATTTTATTGAAGGAAAAAGATCGAGTTTTTAATCCCTAAAAAACTGTTTCTAGCCTTCTGCCGGTCGACCGTACGGTTGACCGAGCTAGAGGTCGGTCGACCGGGCGGTCGACCGACGTGCACAAACGTGCACGGCTAAGGGCCGGTCGACCGCTAGAGAGCCTTTGCTCTTTGGAAATGGCTCGGTCGACCAGGCGGTCGACCGGTGGGTCATTTGCCAGCTTACGATCGACCGGCCGGTCGACCGCTGGCACAACGGTCAGGCACAACGGTCAGAAATCTGACCGTTGGCCGGTCGACCGGGCGGTCGACCGCCAACAGTCCAGACTACTGAGTTGGCCTCAACGGTCACATTTTTGAAGCCTATAAAAGGGGCTTCTCTTGGACTGTTTTCTACAAGATTTCATTAGAGTTTTTGGGCTAGTTTTTTTACCTATATCAGTGGTTTTATTCACATGTTTTAGAGCCAATATTTTTAAATCAAAGGAGAGTTTATCAGGAGTTTTCAGAAGTGATTTCTTGAGTTTTTCACCACTAAATCAATCCTAGTTTTTCTCACATACACTTGAGCTATCCATTGCTACATCCATCCTATAGGGATCTTTGTTGTGAGAGTGTTTAAGGTGATCAAAGTGTTTCGATCATCAAAGTGTTCTACTTTGTATTTGAGGAGGCGGACTTGCGGGTTCGCGTTGTTTCGAGTTCTAGTGAGAGCTCGGTGTAGAGGTGCGACCTCGGTAAGCTAGTGTGCTTGCGGTGTGTAGTTCTTGCGGGAACAAGAGAGGGACAAGTGAGTCCAAGGAGTTCTAGTGTGAACTCGTTGTAGGTGTTACGGCACCGAGTGATCCGGTGGGATCGGTTTATAGTGGAAATCCTTCATAGTGTTGAAGGCGGGGACATAGAGTAAGGGTGCTCGAACCTCGAAACAAATCTCCCGTGTTTGCGATTGCTCTCTATCTCTCACTTGTGTTTATATCTTGCACTTATATTGCTTTCATCTTTATATGCTTGATATATCTTGTGCTATATTGTTATATGCTTGGGAATTGTTTGCTCACACTTGTATTCAACTAAGAGAGCCAAAGCGGCACCTCAACTCTTATCTAGAGGCATCTTGAGGAGTTAGTCCAGAGCCCTTCACCGGGAATTCGGCTACACTCTTAGGTTATACCTTGTGTGTTTAGTTTAATAGTTTTTAGTTTGCATAAATAGTTTTAATTCCGCATTAATTCACCATTAGATTTGCTAGTCACCTATTCACCCCCCTCTAGGTGTTTTCAGTCCATCTCATCCACATGATGGAATCACCCCTTTGGTGCTCCCGATCGTTCAGCTAGTCTACGGCTGACCCCTCGGACTGCTTCCCGCCATGGTGTGTTGCATTCAACATGTCTTCGGGCATTGATAGAAGCATTTTGCAAGCCACCAGCCATAAAGAGGGTAAATGGGCAAGTTCAACACCGTGATGGACCATGTCCTAGGGTGGAGCTGCCCTATATGTACTTGATGGTGTGGTTTGCCTTGCACTGTCTAGCCATCATTCAGCCGGAGAAGAACCACTGGAAGGCATCCACTTCGCAATTGCGCCAAAATTTGATCAGAGGTAAAATCGCACATAGAAATGTGTATTTAGAAAATCAGTATTTTAAGTGTGTGTGCTTTGGTTTCCTTGATACTACCGTTATAACAAAGTGGCTATACGGGTCGAATTCACAGGGATGGGAGGCGATAAAAGTATTAACGGTGTATCATGTTAATGTTAACGAGTTCTTATAGGTTTCAAAGAATTAAAAAGAAAACAAAACAAAATAAGAAGTGGAAGGAGAAGACAATGAAAACATAAAAGAAATGATAATGAAGTTTTTGAGAAAATGGTTTTGAAAATAAAGATCAAAAGGAAAGAAAACTCATAAATCACTCATTACTAATTGCTCCCACTATCACACTAACCTCCTTATTGATAGGTACCTCACATTGGATCCTTGGCAACACTAGACTTGACTTCAAGAAGCTTTTCAAAGCATGACCCATAAGATTGTTCTTTTTTCTCAAACTTACTTCCAAAGGCAAATTTGAACATCAACTGATCAAGTTCAGTAGAAGGCAAGTATGGAATGAGAAGCAAATGCATAAATTGTATGAGCTAAAGGAGAGTGGATGAAATCAAACTTGCATCACAAGAAAACTAATACAAATATTAAATCATCAAAATCGGTTAGAGGCAAGCATGAAATAAGAGAGTTAGTTGCAAGTTAGCAAGATAGAAGTTAGAACCCATCATCATGAGCCATCAATGGCTCTTGCAAGAGCAAGACCTTGTATGATCCTATGAGGTTCATGTGGGTTATCAATCAAGAGTTAAAAAATTAGTGGGTTAGTAGTGAGATCACCATGAGAGAAAATCTATCCAAGAATCATGTAGAAGTTAGAGAAGAAACTAATAGAAGAAAAGGAGGAAGCTATCATAGATTTGTCACTTATATATTACATCATCACTCTCTCCTATGAATCAATCTTTGGCCTAATACAAGATATAAAAGAAGAAAGAAAAATACGAAGAAAAGAAAGAAAAAATCCTAAGCTATTTTATGGAGAAGAAACCATAATCGTGGCCTCCTCCCCAGAATTCTGGCCACCAATGCAGTATTTATAGGCAAATGAAGCTTCTGGAAGACAAGACGACGCCATGCGACAAAGATCAGGGCCTATGGCCTTGACTTTGTCATGGATCTGGTGCAATAGCCGCGGATCCGCGGCCTGATCAGGGCCATAGGCGCTGATCTTTTGGCCCGGGTCTCGTCCAGCCAGGAAGGGATCCTTTATGTATTGATTTTTTTGATTTTTGCTTTGAAATTTCAGCAGATTTGGCTTCAATATTGGGCTTCAATTTGAGTCTATTTTGGGTTCTTCTAGAAAGACTTTTTTTCAAGAAATCTCTGAAATTATCTTAAAGATAGCAATATTCAGCCTCTTTTTGCCAATTTGCTCTTCTCTCGGTATTACCTGCATAAGATACCAAAACATGAGTAAGAACCAGTATTTTATTCATAAATCGATAGAAAAATATGATAATAAAATGCAGAATTAATGACTAATCACCTTGCACTGTCCAACCATTATTCAGCCAGAGAAGAACCACTGGAAGGCGTCTGCTTCACGTATCTCTGACGCTTTGAGAGTTCTTAGTAGGAGTGGAAGTATTTAACAAGATTCCAGAAGCCGATATGCCACTACGATGCATACAACCTCTTTCAGTGCTTCCCTCATATTTTAAGTGCTGGTATGATGAAGAGTTTTGTGATATTGGTGACGGGGAATCTTTATTGGGGCAAGGTATATTTAAGTGGTTAGTCAGCATTAGACAATCTCACTTGGTATACCGCTGCGGTGACGTATGCTATTTGGAGCCTTATGTTCCCTGTCACTTTGCGCGACAATTTGGGTATGACCAACTCTAGCAACCCAACTCCCGCTTGGCATTCATGGGCAGTATGATCGGCGGTGCAAGAGCCTGGAAATATTTCTTTATCGGTTGCACCGAGGCCAGACTCTGAATGCCACTAAGAACTCCTAATCTTCTGACGATGTTAGGATTCTGCCAGTCGTACCAAGCTTTAAAATCCAACCTGTCAGAGTTCAATATCAACTTGTCAGGTGTAATATCCCTAATCTAAACTACTGTATTTTATTTTCTTCAAGTATTTATTTTTATTTACTGAGCATTTTTATTTAATCAAGTTGATTTATTATTTTTTGAGATTATAATTATTAAGTATGAAAATTATTTTTGAGACAGTAGATAGTAATTTGACATTTTATAAATTTCCGTTATGATTATTATTGTTGCTATTATTAGTATTAATTATTTAATATTATTAATTGTTCTTTTTTTTTTTGATGCTTTATCTCCTTTCCTTGTATCCTTGATCCTATCCACCTGTTTGGATTCCATAACCCATTACCCGTTTCTATTTACTAAGTTCAAACCCATTTGGACCAAACCCACTACCCGTCACTCTTTTTGGATCTAACTCAAACCCATATCCAATACCAAATTTCATACCCAATGGCAAGCCCACCAACCAATTAGTATTAGACCCAATACCCACTACCCATTTACTAACCCATACTATATATAATCTCCTCAATTCTTAACCCTAACAAAATTCCCAATTCTCATCTCCATCTCCAACCCTCCCCTACTCCTGGCCGTGCCACCCAAACCTGAGATCCCCTCTTGGCCGTGTCTCCTTCACGCGCAGCCTTCCTTGCCAGAGCTTCTCTTCCGCGTAGCAGACCACGTGTGCCCCAGGTCGATGCCCAGCGCAAACCACGGCATTTCAGCAACGAAGTCCTCAACTCCGTCGACGGCAACACTGGCCGAGCCATCCACCTTCCGCCTGACTTCCCTTCGGTAGCCCTTATCTCTCCGACAAGCCGTCGAAGGCCTCCGTGGACTCCACCGACGCATCGGAGCCCCATCCATGGCCGCACTCCCCCATCGCCATCTCCAGATTTACTGTAAAAAAATCGAACCTTTTCTCAATTCTCGTGTAATTTCATTCAGTTTTTGTTTTCCCGCTTTTTGATGGAATTGTTCTTTTTTTTCTTTTGGATCGGTTTGCTGGGCTTTTGATCTGAATCGATTCGATTTCTATTGTGGTTTGATGGATCTTAGCTGGGATTGTGATTCATTGATGGAATCTGATGCATATCTGTTCGGGAAATGGTAGCAGAAATTGGGTTTTAGATTTCTTCGATTTGAGGGAAATGAACGACCTTTGTTTCAACCAGAATTTTATGTGTTTTAATTGTACAATTACTAATATTTTAACATGTTAATCGGCTTGAATTTGGTGATCTCAAAAGACAGAACAAAACCGATGAAGTTTCAAGGGGCTAGATTTTGATAATATCTTCGTTGAGAGTTTTATTTCCAGAAGTTAAATTTTGTTGCTAAAAAAAATAATAACTCCTTTTCAACTTGAGATATGGTCTTATTGGAAGTTATTATGTTGTTGTATCCTTATTTCTTCTCCCCTGATTTATGACAATTGGGATAAGTTATACATGACCTGTGGTTGTTCCACAATTTAAGTGCAGGGCTTAAGACTTGTTGGTGAATTGTGGAGCGTTATTAAATTATCGTGGTTGAAACAAAGCCTGTTTTTCTTCAAGATATCTAGGAAATTGGATTGTTTGTTGCATGCTTTGGAAGATTTTGTCATTGCTTGAGGATTCTGCCTTGTGTAAATTTTATTGTCAGGGAAGATCAGATCAGAACTACAATCTGGTTGATTATATTTCTCAGAAGCCACAAGCCGCAGGAACTAAAGTCCTTTCCTGTATTTCGGACCCGTTCGGTGAGATCCGAACCCAGCTACAGGAGACCCAGACCCGGTCCAGATTCGTGCTCGTTGTGGACCTGATACAATGGTGATTCGAAGATCGATCCATGAGATGATCTGTAGATTAGTACCGGTTCGTGCAGTGAAGACCAGACGGCGATTCGGTTCCGAAACCGCGTCAGTCCAAGTGAGTGTTTCTCCTCATCTCTCTCTCATTCTTTAATTGGAGTAATTGTAAATGTCTTGTGTATGTTTTATGAATCCTTTGATGCGTCATATTATTATTCGTGTGTAGATCTTTACGTTTGGATGCGATCGTCATCCCTTTAGTTTCATGTTGGATGTTTTATGCATAGATATATGACTTGCATATATATATGTACATATATTATGTTGGGACCCTATGTTCATCATATGGGAGTTTGGAATATCATTGTAGACATATCAGGATGTAGCATGAGAGTGATAGAGAAGATGTGGAGATTGAGAATATTGTGCAGGATTAATTGCAGTGTCAGGTTGCAGGCAGATTAGTCGACTTACCCATGTTTATAGTCGACTAACATCCCTGTTAGTCGACTAACCCCAGAACCCTAGTCGACTAGTATAGCTTCCAGGAATTGTTGGGTTCTCTGTTTTCTCCCCTGTTAGTCGACTTGGCATTATTAGTAGTCGACTAATAGTGTGTGTAGTCGACTAACCCCATAACCCTAGTCGACTAATTATTGGCTGAAGGCTATGTTTAGCTATCTTATGGATTGTAGACTTTACCTTTAGTTTATGTGATGATTATAGATGGATGTACATGATTTCTAGAGATAGATATTGGATGGAATGACTTGATCGAATAGATCTTAGATACATGTATATGTTATGGTACATAGTATTGAGATTTCATGATAGAACTTATATGCATGAATATGTCGTGATACCGAGTGTTGGGATATTATGACTGATCATTAATAGAAGTGGTGATTGTGAAGACTTGGGAGTCAGAGTTGTATGGTATAGTGAGAGGACTAGTACTGGACATTGTGATATGATGGAACAACAATTATTATATCAGACTACTAGACGAGTAATGAAACTAGATGATTATAGAACTATTGGGATTATGAATTGGTTGTAATGACTTGGATCTATAGTTGAATATATGAGAACTATCAGAGGATATGTCGTTGATGTAAAATATCAGTAGTAGCCATTCTATGTTGCAGCTATTTGAGGACATGTTAGATATGATCTTACTTTATCAAAGGATTAGAGATCTTGATGATTGGATGATATATGGACTATTTCAGAGTTGGACTGAGATTTGGATTGGACTTGAATTATAGAGGACAGTTGATATATTTTATGTAGAGGACCTCTTGACTTGATATTCTCTCATTGATAACAACTTTAGTGATGATTCATTCAGATATTGATGTGGACTTGTTATGATGTTAGAGACTGGATTACTGTAGTTGATAGAGATCGGGTTATTATGATGGTGATCTATTCGATGTCAATGATCTGGTACTTCAGAGCTTATATGAGTTGGTAGAGATGTATATCGGCTATTGTTATATGCAGTACAGGCATATGAGATATCTATCAGTTCTAGATGAGACAGCTATTGAGTATTATCTACTGTTATTGTATAAATCCATGTTATTGAAAGTTACTGAGAAAATATTGTCGGACCGTAACACATTCATTGTTATATTGTTCTACCGTTTATACGGTAATACTGTTCATATTGTTACTGTCACATTGATATTGTTACTGTTACTGTATCGTCCCAGTAATCGAAATAACATGGATATTGATTGTTATAAATGATAAAGTAAATTGACAAATTACACTGGGATTGGGGAAATTGATGGAGGAGACAGTGTCTGTATTTTGGGTGGACCTAGGATACAGGTTGCGCAGCCGAGATACGGTTCCACTACAGGGTTCCGGGGGATGACTGACATCCCGTATTGTCCATATTGTCATTGTATTGACACATTGTTATTGTTATTGTTATTGACTACCTAGCGGTAGGACCTGGTTCAGCGCCAGGTGATTGGGCCGTGGTTCCGGGTATGTACGGAACCCACCTAAAGCATGGACAAAGTCTCTTCCACTGATTTCAATAACTTAGGACCCTGTTGACACATGTAGTAGGCGTAGTATGGGATGCGTCTATTACAGGTGGCAATTGGTGTTCGCTGACATAATAAATGATAATAAACTGTTATAATGTATTGTGACTGACTATAATCATTTGACTGTGTATATGTATGCTATGATAGGAATATGATTGTAACCATGACCAGATTTAGATACAACCTAGTGACATGTGATAGATTACACGTCTTGACATTGATTGCATATTTACAGTTGTGCCAGTTATATTCTACCTTTATTCATGTTATTATCATGTGTATTACTGTTCAGCTATTTATCTTGTTATTTAACCTTTTCTATTTACTGTTGCTCTTACTACTATTTATGCACATTGTTTCTTCTGCACGAGTTCTTTCCCCTTTACACACACACTCATTATGGTCGCGTTCTGACGACCCTGGATTTGCACGTCCAGATATTGGACGATTGTTTCTAATGTGCAGGTATTCGATGAGATGGTACGCTTTGCGAATAGCTGGAGCTTCTTCCTATTCTATTCTGGTACTTTTGTATTCATGTTCCTGCTATATTCCTTGATTCTTGTATGTCGCATTTAGCCTGTCATTATATTCTTGTTATTTCATGACTCTATCTTTTATCGCTTTCAACTGCCTTATTCTTGTCATTATTCATATGTTACCATGTGTAGTCTTATATGTATCATTGCAGTGATCTGGTTTAGATTATAACTTGTTCAGGTTAACTTAGGCTTAGCGTATATGCGTGGGGTATTATCCTCGCGTATATACGTCGCCATAACGACTCCGTATCTTTAGGATCGGGGCGTTACAGAGTGATATCAGAGCCTAGGTTCGACATAAAAAAAGAACCTAGTTCCTACCTGTAACCTGAAACAGTTATGTTGACACTGCAATATACATATACTATCCACGTGATAATATTGACTCCATTTGGAAATTGATCGTCCTCCCTTTGAAATTCCGTTCTTGATCTGTTGATACTCATGATTCAAACACTTCAATTAGAGTGATTTGGATGTCCATCTTGATTTCATCCTCCCTTCCCATTCATTCCTCCTGATTCTATCTCTTGAGATCGGTTACTCCATGTTGAAGCTGGTAGCAGAGATCAGAGCGCGCAGCGGAATCGTGGTATCCCAACGAGGCAACGTGGAAGATTGTTGTGTTCTCTCTTGATCTTTGATTTTTTACCATTCCTTACCTTGTTTGAATTTCGAGGACGAAATTTTTATTAAGGTGGGTAGAATGTAATATCCCTAATCTAAACTACTGTATTTTATTTTCTTCAAGTATTTATTTTTATTTACTGAGCATTTTTATTTAATCAAGTTGATTTATTATTTTTTTGAGATTATTATTATTAAGTAAGAAAATTATTTTTGAGACAGTAGATAGTAATTTGACATTTTATAAATTTCCGTTATGATTATTATTGTTGCTATTATTAGTATTAATTATTTAATATTATTAATTGTTCTTTTTTTTTGATGCTTTATCTCCTTTCCTTGTATCCTTGATCCTATCCACCTGTTTGGATTCCATAACCCATTACCCGTTTCTATTTTCTAAGTTCAAACCCATTTGGACCAAACTCACTACCCGTCACTCTTTTTGGATCTAACTCAAACCCATATCCAATACCAAATTTCATACCCAATGGCAAGCCCACCAACCAATTAGTATTAGACCCAATACCCACTACCCATTTACTAACCCATACTATATATAATCTCCTCAATTCTTAACCCTAACAAAATTCCCAATTCTCATCTCCATCTCCAACCCTCCCCTACTCCTTGCCGTGCCACCCAAACCCGAGATCCCCTCTTGGCCGTGTCTCCTTCACGCGCAGCCTTCCTTGCCAGAGCTTCTCTTCCGCGTAGCGGACCACGTGTGCCCCAGGTCGATGCCCAGCGCAAACCACGGCATTTCAGCAACGAAGTCCTCAACTCCGTCGACGACAACACTGGCCGAGCCATCCACCTTCCGCCTGACTTCCCTTCGGTAGCCCTTATCTCTCCGGCAAGCCGTCGAAGGCCTCCGTGGACTTCACCGACGCATCGGAGCCCCATCCATGGCCGCACTCCCCCATCGCCATCTCCAGATTTACTGTAAAAAAATCGGACCTTTTCTCAATTCTCGTGTAATTTCATTCAGTTTTTGTTTTCCCGCTTTTTGATGGAATTGTTCTTTTTTTTCTTTTGGATCGGTTTGCTGGGCTTTTGATCTGAATCGATTCGATTTCTATTGTGGTTTGATGGATCTTAGCTGGGATTGTGATTCATTGATGGAATCTGATGCATATCTGTTGGGATTGGGTAGCAGAAATTGGGTTTTAAATTTCTTCGATTTGAGGGAAATGAACGACCTTTGTTTCAACCAGAATTTTATGTGTTTTAATTGTACAATTACTAATATTTTAACATGTTAATCGGCTTGAAATTGGTGATCTCAAAAGACAGAACAAAACCGATGAAGTTTCAAGGGGCTAGATTTTGATAATATCTTCGTTGAGAGTTTTATTTCCAGAAGTTAAATTTTGTTGCTAAAAAAAAAATAATAACTCCTTTTCAACTTGAGATATGGTCTTATTGGAAGTTATTATGTTGTGTATCCTTGTTTCTTCTCCCCTGATTTATGACAATTGGGATAAGTTATACATGACCTGTGGTTGTTCCACAATTTAAGTGCAGGGCTTAAGACTTGTTGGTGAATTGTGGAGCGTTATTAAATTATCGTGGTTGAAACAAAGCCTGTTTTTCTTCAAGATATCTAGGAAATTGGATTGTTTGTTGCATGCTTTGGAAGATTTTGTCATTGCTTGAGGATTCTGCCTTGTGTAAATTTTATTGTCAGGGAAGATCAGATCAGAACTACAATCTGGTTGATTATATTTCTTAGAAGCCACAAGCCGCAGGAACTAAAGTCCTTTCCTGTATTCCGGACCCGTTCGGTGAGATCCGAACCCAGCTACAGGAGACCCGGACCCGGTCCAGATTCGTGCTCGTTGTGGACCTAATACAATGGTGAAGATCGATCCATGAGATGATCCGTAGATCAGTACCGGTTCGTGCAGTGAAGACCAGACGGCGATTCGGCTCCGAAACTGCGTCAGTCCAAGTGAGTGTTTCTCCTCATCTCTCTCTCATTCTTTAATTGGAGTAATTGTAAATGTCTTGTGTATGTTTTATGAATCCTTTGATGCGTCATATTATTATTCGTGTGTAGATCTTTACGTTTGGATGCGATCGTCATCCCTTTAGTTTCATGTTGGATGTTTTATGCATAGATATATGACTTGCATATATATGTACATATATTATGTTGGGACCCTATGTTCATCATATGGGAGTTTGGAATATCATTGTAGACATATCAGGATGTAGCATGAGAGTGATGGAGAAGATGTGGAGATTGAGAATATTGTGTAGGATTAATTGCAGTGTCAGGTTGCAGGCAGATTAGTCGACTTACCCATGTTTATAGTCGACTAACATCCATGTTAGTCGACTAACCCCAAAACCCTAGTCGACTAGTATAGCTTCCAGGAATTGTTGGGTTCTCTGTTTTCTCCCCTGTTAGTCGACTTGGCATTATTAGTAGTCGACTAATAGTGTGTGTAGTCGACTAACCCCATAACCCTAGTCGACTAATTATTGGCTGAAGGCTATGTTTAGCTATCTTATGGATTGTAGACTTTACCTTTAGTTTATGTGATGATTATAGATGGATGTACATGATTTCTAGAGATAGATATTGGATGGAATGACTTGATCGAATAGATCTTAGATACATGTATATGTTATGGTACATAGTATTAAGATTTCATGATAGAACTTATATGTATGAATATGTCGTGATACCGAGTGTTGGGATATTATGACTGATCATTAATAGAAGTGGTGATTGTGAAGACTTGGGAGTCAGAGTTGTATGGTATAGTGAGAGGACTAGTACTGGACATTGTGATATGATGGAACAACAATTATTATATCAGACTACTAGACGAGTAATGAAACTAGATGATTATAGAACTATTGGGATTATGAATTGGTTGTAATGACTTGGATCTATAGTTGAATATATGAGAACTATCAGAGGATATGTCGTTGATGTAAAATATCAGTAGTAGCCATTCTATGTTGCAGCTATTTGAGGACATGTTAGATATGATCTTACTTTATCAAAGGATTAGAGATCTTGATGATTGGATGATATATGGACTATTTCAGAGTTGGACCGAGATTTGGATTGGACTTGAGTTATAGAGGACAGTTGATATATTTTATGTAGAGGACCTCTTGACTTGATATTCTCTCATTGATAACAACTTTAGTGATGATTCATTCAGATATTGATGTGGACTTGTTATGATGTTAGAGACTGGATTACTGTAGTTGATAGAGATCGGGTTATTATGATGGTGATCTATTCGATGTCAATGATCTGGTACTTCAGAGCTTATATGAGTTGGTAGAGATGTATATCGGCTATTGTTATATGCAGTACAGGCATATGAGATATCCATCAGTTCTAGATGAGACAGCTATTGAGTATTATCTACTGTTATTGTATAAATCCATGTTATTGAAAGTTACTGAGAAAATATTGTCGGACCGTAACACATTCATTGTTATATTGTTCTACCGTTTATACGGTAATACTGTTCATATTGTTATTGTCACATTGATATTGTTACTGTTACTGTATCGTCCCAGTAATCGAAATAACATGGATATTGATTGTTATAAATGATAAAGTAAATTGACAAATTACACTGGGATTGGGGAAATTGATGGAGGAGACAGCGTCTGTATTTTGGGTGGACCTAGGATACAGGTTGCGCAGCCGAGATACGGTTCCACTGCAGGGTTCCGGGGGATGACTGACATCCCGTATTGTCCATATTGTCATTGTATTGACACATTGTTATTGTTATTGTTATTAACTACCTAGCGGTAGGACCTGGTTCAGCGCCAGGTGATTGGGCCGTGGTTCCGAGTATGTAAGGAACCCACCTAAAGCATGGACAAAGTCTCTTCCACTGATTTCAATAACTTAGGACCCTGATTGACACATGTAGTAGGCGTAGTATGGGATGCGTCTATTACAGGTGGCAATTGGTGTTCGCTGACATAATAAATGATAATAAACTGTTATAATGTAATGTGACTGACTATAATCATTTGACTGTGTATATGTATGCTATGATAGGAATATGATTGCAACCATGACCAGATTTAGATACAACCTAGTGACATGTGATAGATTACACGTCTTGACATTGATTGCATATTTACAGTTGTGCCAGTTATATTCTACCTTTATTCATGTTATTATCATGTGTATACTGTTCAGCTATTTATCTTGTTATTTAGCCTTTTCTATTTACTGTTGCTCTTACTACTATTTATGCACATTGTTTCTTCTGCACGAGTTCTTTCCCCTTTACACACACACTCATTATGGTCGCGTTCTGACGACCCTGGATTTGCACGTCCAGATATTGGACGATTGTTTCTAATGTGCAGGTATTCGATGAGATGGTACGCTTTGCGAATAGCTGGAGCTTCTTCCTATTCTATTCTGGTACTTTTGCATTCATGTTCCTGCATATTCCTTGATTCTTGTATGTCGCATTTAGCCTGTCATTATATTCTTGTTATTTCATGACTCTATCTTTTATCGCTTTCAACTGCCTTATTCTTGTCATTATTCATATGTTACCATGTGTAGTCTTATATGTATCATTGCAGTGATCTGGTTTAGATTATAACTTGTTCAGGTTAACTTAGGCTTAGCGTATATGCGTGGGTATTATCCTCGCGTATATACGTTGCCATAACGACTCCGTATCTTTAGGATCGGGGCGTTACATCAGGAATCAAGCTCATTTCTAGGCGGCTGAGGCAGAAGACGACATAGCTTGATCAAGGGAAGCGGGTTCAGGTATCGGGCCTGCCAGAGTTCTTAGCTGAAGCCGAAAACAAAGCCTCAGATGTCTAGAGCCCCCACTTTAAAGATGTAGGCGATGGAGCTACTCAAGGGGCTCATAGTAGGGCAGGAAAAACTCCCACTAAAGAGTCAAAGAATAAGAGAAAGAGGAAGAAAATCCTAATGTCCACTTCAAGCGAAAAAGGAAGGAGTTGGCTACACCTACGAAGCCTCGCAAGATGCAAGTGGTAAAAAAGGCTCGCCGACATGCCTACGAGGCCTCTCCAGCTGGAGAGGGTGAGTCGGTAGCATGCCTTCCCCCCAAGTTATTTAATCATCAATTTGTCTACTCGAAAAGGAACTCAAGGGGAACCTGCTCATGCTTCAGGTAAAACCACTTCTATGTACAATTTTTCTTTTATCCTTTTTATTTTCATGACTAATCACTTTGCTTTCTGATCTCAGATGTAGGAAAAAGAGTTGCAAGCAGAGGAGAAGAAGGCATTGACAATCTCTTCCATTATAGGAAGGAGATGAAGTGACATACTTTGTCTCCAAAGGCCCTGAAGACCAAGCACTAAATGTTGGTCCCTCTAGTTAGGTTATCATCACTTCTTGCAAGGGTGAGGCTTCCACTCAAGGTGATGAAACCGAAGATATGGAGATCCTGATGGTTTCAAGAGATGAAGGGCCAACTATCAAGCCACCAACTGGCAAGCTAGCCACTATGAGGCTGCTGTTAAGGCTACTATTGCCAAGACTATTGGAACTGAGGTCTTTCCTCCCAACACTGTCTCTGGTGACATGGCCAGCAGTGATGTCTCTCCTGATGCTGCTACCGTTGGGGCTTCTTCAGTTGAGACTGCTGCTACTAAAGCTACCACCGTGGGGGATGCTTACACTAAGGCTGCCCTAGGTTGGATAATCAACATTGAAGTTAGCACTATTATAACTTCAGCTCCTCTAGATAATGATCATAACAGTCTTTTATCAATCAATCTTCTGCATCTAATCTTTAGAATTTTGCAGAGACCCTGAGGTTAACTGCTCACCAGGCCATCTCAAGAGGAGGTAGCTGCTCCCATCATGTTAGATTTCGCTGGGATTGACATTTTATATTATAAAGTTATCCCATATAGGCCCTCATCCACTGACAATTTGATGATGATCACTGAGACAGAGTCGTTCCTTCCACTATGCTGATGATGAAGCAAATCAAGTCTCAACCTAAGCCCATCAGCGAGCCGATCTCCACCCCTTCGATTCTGACTACCATTAGCTTGGAGGTAATCACTAGCCTTACCTCTTTTACATTGATCGTTGAGTCGGCCTCTTTCGAGATGGTTACCAGTTCTACCCTCTTGCAGCTGATGCACCTGTATCTATGAAAACTCTTCCTCGGCTACTGACAGCCTCCTATGCTCTACTGACTGCTTCTCTCGTGATACCTTAAATGATCATGACCACTAAACCAATGGAGACTTCTCTTTTAGGGCTAACCCGCTCGCCGGGGGTGATCGAAGTGGAGAAGGAGTTCGTGGCGGAGATGGTCGACAACTTTTTCAAGAGTTTAAAGTGATGCGTCTTATTGGTCTTGAAGGGTTTGACCACCTCATATGAGTCTTTGAAGCTAGTTTTTTTTCCCGGAACATAATCAGGGACTTTGGGGGAGTTGATCAAGCCTCTTCCTTGGAGCTAATGGTGAAAGATCTCGAGAAGGATGTGGGCGAGTGGCATCGCCTGAATAGCTCGAATCTAGCTCCATCCATTAAAGAGGAGCTCGGGTGTCTCGTAGAACAGATGCAGAAGGCATACACAGAGACACAAGGGGTAGCGGTGGCAGTATCCCAGGAGTTAACATCCCTTGAGACTAGTCAAGATTATTGATGCCATTGATGACTCCAATAGAGCATTTGCTTCTGCAAATGAACAAATTGAAAAGGCGGCGGCAATGATAAAGAGGGCCAACTTTCTCTTATCTATAACTGAGCTGGTGCGTGCAGAGGAGACTGCCCACTAGAATAGCTGGACTCCCAGAGCAACCAAGTCCGTTAGTTGGAGGCAGAGAAAAAAGCAGCATTGGCAGAGATCCAGGCTCGCTCAGCTCAAATGGCAGCCTCTAATCAAGAAGAGTTGAAGTCTCAGGCCCTCGCCAGGGCTGAAGAGAATAAGAGGACAAAAATTGTCTACTTTTGAGAATAAACTCAGATCATACGAGAGACAAGTTTAATGTAACAATATTAATGTATATCTTTTTTTTTTGAATCAATAAAAAATTTTGTTTGACTTATTTACTCTACTCAATATCTTCTTCTTTGTTTGTTTATGTAATTACCTGTAGGTAATATAAGTCTTCTATAGAGGACAACTTGATACGCAAGTTCTGAAAAGATGAAAATTCACCAAGTAAAATTCTCGAAGGAATTAAAATTGTGACTGAAGTTATTTAGAGGTTAGGAACATAATAAAATTAGTCTAAGTATGAGAATCCACTGGGGATAAAAGAGGGTAGATCTAGGAATCCGCTTGTTCAGAGGTGATGGACTGGACATGACATGTTATGAATTACTAGGAAGAGAGTTTGTTATTCAGAAGTGATAAACTAAACATAATAGCGAAGAGAGTGAGATCTGGATATCCATTAGTTCAGAGGTGACGAGCTGAACCTAATTGATTAGGACTTATCGGATGATTAATATTAATTTTTGAATAATTTACATCACATTATCCCATTTATTATCAATAAAATTCTGGTTACTAATAATTTTTCCCTTTATTTTTAGGTCCATTGTTAAATGGAGAAGAAAGCCCATAATCCTAATTAACTGAGGATTTATTAAAAATTAAAGAGAAGCCTAATGATGAAAGCCCATTCTGCTAACACCCTAGAGGATATTTAGAGAATAGAACCTTCCACAAGGATACTGGGCAGAGCCAACCTGGCACTCTCTGATGCGAGCCTAACGATCGTATCTTTGCCGCATTTTCGTGGTAAAATCTGCAGAAACGCATCAAGATCAGGGCCGTTAGCGTAGCATCTTCTTCAATGGCTACGATTGATTGAACCTAAGGTTCTAGGCCTATAAATACTCCCCCCCGGTTATCAGAGGAGGGGAGTTGAGAGTTTTAGAGCATTTTCTCTCTAGATGTTCTTTAGATATTTTGTAATTTCTTCTCTCTTGTATTTAGTCCAGAAAATAGAGAGAGCGAGTGTTTTGTAATTAATCAGTGACAAATCAATGCAAGCTTGCTTCTTCTTCCTCTAGTTTTCTTGTTCATTTTACATTATTTTCTTTATTGCAATTAGTGTAAAAATGTCTGCTTTCTTTCTTTCTCATTCCATATCTAACTAACTTCTCTATTGCGTGACTAACTAACTACTAACTCACTAATCTCTAACAACTTGATTGATAACCCACATGAATCAATGAGGATCAGAATAAGCCTTGTGCTAACAAGAGCTATGGATGGTTTACGATGAAGGGTTCTAATTCTAACATGCTAACTTGCAAGCTAATGCTCATTTTTCATGCTTAACCCAAGTGTTATTAATGATCTATCGATGTACTAACTTTGCTTGATTTTGTAAATTAGAGAATACATCCTTGCGGATACCGATCGTGCACTTGTTTCTCAATCCATTCTCGCCTTTAATCGGATCTTAATGGGGGTAATGTTCAAGTTTTTGCTGTGTGAAACAAGATGATGGGGGAAGAACTTTCATTCGAACACCACATGATAAGTCCTCATTGCACAAGATTTGTGAATGCGAAGGATCCATTGTGAGGCTATATCATCAAGGAGTTAGGGGTTAGTAGGATCACTTAGTAGGAGGTTAGCCATGCACTTTTCCTATTTTAAAGGCAAACTTCACTTTCTATTTTTCTCAAACTTTTTTCTCTAACTTCCTTCTAAAAACCCTCTTCTAAAACTTGTTTCATTTTCATTTTCTTTCTACTTCAAAATACTTTTCTATTTTGAATTTTCAAAACCATTTCTTTTTCTTGTTCTTTTTAAGCAACTTGTTTTCTACTGCCTACAACTTTCTTACTTCGCTTTTCTTTCTCATTTTACATTGTCTACAAGCCGATCATCTTTACTTTGTTATACATACCATCAACCATCACTTTCAAACTTTTTTCTCTTTTATTTTTGTTCATTGTAGGCACTCTAAAAAGACAAACTCCGCAGGTAGCACTTCAACTAGTCTGAACGACAACCAAACTTATTGACATCTACAAAAGATAAGATGCGGACGAGCTGACGACCAAGTTCTATCCATCTTATAGACCAAGCGATGCCTTGAAACTTACTGATCCAGTGAAGTAGACAGTAAGCCAAGCATTACATGTAAAGAGGCCTACGCATGACCTAAGAGGATAGCTTCGCTTGAAGCTCTATAGTTTTGTTGAAGGGCTAAGATATTAGCTTCGCCTGAAGCTTCTTTTGAGAGCTTCGCTTGAAGATCTTCACAGCTCTACAAAAGAGTTAATCTTTAGCTTCGTCTGAAACTTTTCTTATAAGTTTCGCTTGAGGCTCTTTATAGCTCTACAAAGAGCTAATCTTTAGCTTCGCTTGAAGCTAATTACAGCTTCGCTTGAAGCTAATTATAGTTTCGTTTGAAGCTTTCTTGTGGCTTTGCCTGAGAACTGTGCTAGCTTCGCGCGAATTTAATTCCAGCACTGCGTGAAGCTTTTTGCACCCCCTATAGGAGGGTTTGCCAGGTCAACATTTGACCGAGTCTTTGTGGGCTAACTCCACTATGTTCGTGGGGTTAATGCAACTTTAAGTGGGCGGTTACATCCGCCCACTTTGTCCCACATTAAGTGGAGCAGCCAGGTCAAATGACCATTTTTAGGCTTGCGCGAGCCTGTCTAGCCTCTCATAAGGCTTGTACTTAGCTTCGCCAAGGCTTTGTAGCCTCACGTGAGGCTCAAAATAGCCTCTGGCACGAGGCTAACTGACTGTTACCAGTCTTGCTGAATTCCAGGAGCAGTTACACTCCTCAGAACCTATAAATAGCTCATTTTTGGGATGAGTTCAGGGCAGGCTGACAATACTTGGTTGATTAGCAAATTAAAAATCAAAAGATCAACAGGCAAGCTAGAAAAGGGGCTATCTTTCTCTCGCTTTGAAGAAATTCAGAGAGTTACTTCTCTAAACTCAGGGTATTAATACCTAAGACCTTCCTTTCTCAAGGAATCTCCAAAACCAAGCGAGAAGAAATTCCTTAAGACTTAATTGATCGCTTCATCAATGGAACAAAGTGATCGCAGGCTAATCAGACTTCCACCAACACACTTCTCCAGAATCTAAGAAGAGACACTTGTAATTTTTCCTTTATTACTTGTAATTTCTCTTCACTTTTTTGTAAGTTTTCTCTTTAATTGATTTTCAATGAAAAATAAGATGGCGACTCCGCTGGGGATTTGCTTCTCCACTATTGAGAACCAAGTACCGCAATGCGACGTTGGATCTACTACAGAGACCCTAGTCATCCACTTTGACCAAGATAAGTTTGAAGAACTTCTCTCCAAGGTAGCATAAGTCCCCTACATGTGCGTAAACATAGCAAGGATCAGTGTAGCCAAAGCACCTCTGGCTACCTCTTGAAAGTAAGTCTCTGTTGAGACTACTGAGATTCTCTGTGAACCTAACACGGCCTCACACGAGAATAAACAGGCTCTATGCGAGTCTATCAGAGTCTGAACAGAGACTAACTTAGCCCCGCGCCAACGTGTGAATATTGTGCACGAGACTATAAAGGTTCCTTGTGAACCTAAAACAACCTCTTCAAAGACTATGTGGATTGCAAAGTCTATAGCTCCTTCTCTTGATTCAGCTTCATGTGAAGCTAATATAGTCTTGGACCATAAGATGACCTCAGCTCCTCACAGAGCTAAGCCTCTCCTGTCCCGCGAGGCTAAGGTTAAAGCACTTTGTGCTAACAATAACCCCACTTACATCATCAGCACTGTTGGGTGGTGCTCAGATAGCTTCATCATGCAAAGCTAATTCAACTCTTTACAGAGTTTAGCCTCGCCTATCACGCGAGGCTAAAGCCAAAGTACTCTGTGGTAATTGCGAGGCTACTATAGCCTCACTTGCATCAACGACACTGCTGGACAGTACTATGCCCGCCACACGTGAGGCTAACACCAAAGTACCTTTGCGTGCTAATAGAATTGTTGATTCAGTGTCGCTCCCACTGACAGCACCAAGTGCTAAAGATCTCTGCCGCGAGACTAGAAATAAAGCACCATTGGGTGCCAATGGCGAGGCTATTTTAATCTCGCTTGAGGGGAAAGCTCTGCACGACAAACCTAAGTTTGCCTCTAAGGGCAGAACTAAGGCAGCAGCTTCACTTTGCGACGCTACTCTTTCAGGCGAAGCTCTCTTAATTCACCTATAACAAAAAAGAGAGCCTTTAAGGCTAAGCCTAAGGATTTTTAGCCTAAGAGGCTAACTTTAAATCTCCTCGAGTCTCTGTGATGGATTGGTTGGGTTCGGTTAATACAGACTTGAGAGACTATTTGAGCAACAAGCGAAAGCTTCACTCTGAGGAACCTGTTCACATCTCATCGTCCCAGTGCAGACAAGCAATTTGTCAACTGTGACAGTGTACTCTGTCCATTACTGTTTGGGAACTATCCCAACAACTTTCCTCCAAGCTAATTCAACTGGTTGTCAACCCGAACTTCTGAGAGACCCAGGTCCAAGAAGAAGAAGGCAACGAAGGTGGTCCATCTCACAGCTGCCTCTGTCAATATGATAAGCAGAGGTAGGGATCTATTCTGGTCCTGATGACGGAGATGAGGAATCTTTACTCCTCTAGCTAGCTCCCCGATCTCTGATTATAGCCCCGGTTTGAATCAGTTCTCGTGGAACAAGAGGGTGCCATTCAAGGTACTCGCTCCAGGGTAGCAATACCCTACAACTACGGACAACCTTCTTCATCAACTGGAGTTATACCACCTGCAAAATTGAGAAACTTTTTCCAATGGTCCGATGAGGAGGAGGAGCCTAGTGATTATTGTATAATTCTGTATTATTATATCGCATTTCCCCACCGATTTATGAATAAAATGTCGGTCTAAACCGTGTTTTGGTCTCTCTTGCAGGTAAATTAAGAGTTCAAGGGCAAAAGAGTAATAAGAGCTTAATTAAACCCAATTTCGGGTAATTAAATCCGCATTACATGGAGGCCAAGTAAGGGAACATCTAGAAGATACGTCAAACCTAGACCTTTGCTCACGTCAGACGAATATTCAGGCGAAATTACCAGAAAAAAGATATACCAGGAAGCTCCTAAAGCCAAGACGGATCTCCGCACCAAAACCAGGGAGATAACTCCCGTGTTTGGCCGCAGATCCGTGGTAAAAGCCGCGGACCCGCAGCCCAATGGTGGGGCCACGCGTCAATTTTTGACGCGTGGCCCCGTCTCGTCTTCCAGAATACTCCTATGCCTATAAATAGCCCTGTATTTGGCCAAAGCGCAAGCAGTTTTCGATTTTAGGAGTAGTTTTTAATTTTAGGCTAGGTTTTATATCTTTAGTGTAGGTGTTCTTCTTCTTCTTGTATTTTGTATTTTTATTTTGTTAGATCTTGTAGTAGGGCTGAGAGATTCAGAGAGAGATAGAGAGGGATTGATGTAATAGATGGTGACAATCTATGTAAAGGTGCCTCCTTTCTTCTCCGATGTAATCTTCTCCATCTTCTACATGATATTTTGCTAACTTTTCTTCTTCTCATGACAATCTAACTACTAACCACTAACCATCTAACCACTTACTTGATAATCCACATGAATCTAATAGCCTCACAAGGCCTTGCTCTTGCAAGAGCCATTGATGGCTCATGATGATGGATTCTAACATTCTAACATTTCTAACACCTAACCCACTAACTTGCTAACTTGCAATGTCTTCTTTATTTCATGCTCACCTCTAACCAGTTTTGATGATTTAATAAGTAGTTTGTAACTTGTTAGTGGTATGGATGTGTTGTTTGAATGTAGAAGATCAATCTTATGGACCATGCTTTGTATCGTCTCTTGAAGCCAAGGATTAGTGATGGCCGAGGATCCATGTGAGGCAACTATCACTAAGAGGTTAGCATGGTTAGTGGAGCAATTGGTAGTTAGTAGCCATGAGTTTTCTTTTACTTTGTTTTAAAAATCAATTTCAAACTCTTTTTCTCATTTTTCTATCGATGTTTTCACCATCCTCTTAGTTTACCTTTGTTCCATCTTCTTTTCTATTTGATTTTCAAACCACTTCTCTTTTGCTTTCTTCGCCATTTTCATCGCCTTCTCCACCTACCACATGCTTGATTTCTTTTCCTTTCCTTTTCTTTTTCTAATTCTTTAACAAAGAAGAACTGTTAACAAACGACGTGAATAGAGACTGTTAATGCTTCTATCGCCTCTCGTCCTGTGGATTCGACCCATTGAGCCAATGCTATAATGGAAGTATCGAGGGAACATTAGCACATACGAGATTTTACATTGATTTTACAAAACACACATTTTTTGAGTGCTAGTTTCGCCCCGATCAAATTTTTGGCGCCGTTGCCGGGGAACGGGAATGGTTTTGATTTTACGTTTTTGTTAACATTTTCTTCTCTGTTTTGGTGTGCAAGACATTCTTTACAGGATCTTAACATTGCAGAATAAACACTAGCTTTGCATCTCCTGCTCTAGAAAGCCAGGACTCAGCTTCTAAAGAACCACCGCGCAAACGTGACTTTTGCCGCGAAAACGCGGCCATGTTGTGATAATTGTATATCTTGTTATGCTGGGATGTGTTCATTGTAATAGCTAGTGGATCTGTACTATTACTTCTTGCTTTGATTGCCCACACACCACAATAAACTAAAGAACTAAACTACGATATTTGGACGCTTTTAAAACGGCTTAGACATTTGCATTTAGGCACGTGTCAATTTAATTCCAATATACTGTATTTTGTTCTATTGTTGTGATCTGAATTGAGGTGTACATATGGCATTGCATATAGCATAGGACAAACACGTGGGTGATTTATCGCTTTGTGTTATATTCTTGTCTATATTGCACACTTGCACGAATTGAACTTAAGGGCATAACCCAATACAAGATAAGGTGGGGATTTCATCACCCTTCCTTAGCCCAAAAATCACCTCCCCACTCACACCACCCAAGCCCTATTAAAAATTGATAGACGTTGGCCCCTAAGGACATCTCGGACTCATTAAGAGATTGACCGAGGGTGGAACTTGTTTTGAATCTTACTCTTGTGAAATCGGTGTCTTAGGTTGGGGATTAAGAGGTTACGCCTCGAAGATACCGTGGTTTGGCGTAATTAAGGCCTGTTGCTTACGCACGGATACTTCCCACCGTATTTTGCCCCTACCTGGCCGATTAGCTTGTGGTCGGATTCAAGCAACAACCTCCCCCGGGTAATCGACCAGTTAGGAGTCGTCTAGGTCTAGGTCAACCTTAATATAGGCTTGGTTTTATTTTTTTCTTTTCTTTTTGTTTATTGTTTGCTTTTTCTTTTTTGTTTGTGATTATTTGTGACATGGAATTCAACAATAACAATTCTTTCAATCCGAATATAAATCCATATTTCATACCGACTCCATTCAATTCGGATAATTCCAACCTGATTTTTCACAATATGAACCAACCAAATACACCGGGTTGGACTTATCCGAATCAATACAACCCATACCCACAATTTTATGACTATAATTTTCAAAATAATTTCAACTCTTCACAGAGTCAATGGGGATTCACCTCCCCCGAGTTAAATTTTCAAGCTCCTTGTCCATCATATCCACCTTGTCTACAATTTACACAATATTCATTCCCCGATTTCGCTTCCTATACTCCTTTTTCTGGACCTCCCATTGATGAAAAATCTGAGTTAGAAAAGAGTATAGAAGCCAACCTACAAGAGGCCGACCGACAACGTCAGAAAATGTTAGCCTCTCTAATTTCACAGTATTTTCAAGAGTCTTACTCAGTTTCACCTCCTCATAATGAACAACCATCTACCCTGGAAATGAGTAAAGAACTCTTGTGTGAGTCCAAGCTTCAATCTCAAAACATTTTTGACTCACATTCTTCACAAAATTTCTAAAACCAAGATTCTTATACTCCCATTCTAGAGCATCCACTTGCAGAAAAATCAAGTCTAGAAAAGAGTTTAGAAATCTTGCAGGAGTCTGCGTTACAATTTTAAAAATCTTCTTCTCAGTCTATTGATAGGTTAGAAACACAATTGAGTAAATTGGTCCACATTTATAAGAATGAAGAACCTCTTTCTTCTCTAACTTTGACCAATTCAAATATCTCTAACTCTATCAATTTGACCATGACTCTTGTTGTTTTAGAAATCAAGATTCCTACACTCCTTTTCTAGCATAACCATTTGAAGATACATCACATTTAGAAAAGAGTATAGAAGTCATGCAAGAGTCCGCGCTAAAATTTCAAAAATCTTCTACCGAGTCTATCAATAAGTTAGAAATACAATTGAGTCAATTGGTTAGCATTTATAGGAATGAGGAAACTCTATCTTATCAACCTTTGACCAATTCAGCTATCCCAAACTCTATTGATCTTACCCAGGACTCTTGTCATTTTGAAAATCAAGATTCAATTTCAGCACACCCATCTGAACTTGTCCAAACTTCAAATCCCATTGACATTTTGGCAAGTTATCCTTTTCCTGAAATTGAACTTGAGCATGAATATGATCCTGAACTTCAACTTGGTAATTCAATTTCACTTCTTGATTCAATATTGACTGAGGTATTTTTACCTGAATTCAGGCATTTTCCCGAGTCAGTATTGGATCCTGTACCAGTCCATTGTGAAATTGAATCAACAATCTTTTATGATCATCATATTGAACTTGACCAATTTCATACTTTTGAAAGTCCCATTGATAAATTGGCAAGTTCTCATTTTTGTGGAATTGAACTCAATGAGGAATGTGACTTTGATCCTCAAATTTGTGATTCAGTTCAAATTCCTGAATCAATATTGACTCCTGTGTTGTTACCCAATTTGAGCAACATTTTAGAGTCAGTTTTCATTCCCATACCTTTCATTCTTGAACTTGAATCACCAATCTTAGATACTCACATTTCATCATGGGGAAATGAATGTGGACTTGAGTTTCAACTTCTTGATTTGGACCCACTTCCTGAACCAATCTCGACTCCCGAACCTTTACTTGACTTAAATCTTTTTCCTGAGTCGGTATTAGTTCCTGTACTTTCTGAGTCCAAATCGATCATTCCATTCTGGGACAAGGGTCTTGATAAATTTGACTCAGAAATTATTTTGAAAATTTAGAAATTAGATAGGGTCAAACTCTTAATAAAAATCATTCATATCTACATCATTCTAGTGGGTTGTATTCTAGAGGTCTCTGGTGGGTTCCTCCGGACTCCACGTACATTAGATTGGGCTGCATTTCGTGGACCAATCAGACCACCACTGGAACCACCACCTTGAGGTGATTTTTTCCCTCCCTCTCTATTTGTTTCATGCATACATACATCACGATGCATTGAGGACAATGCATGAGATAAGTGTGGGGGAGGGTTTACTAACATAGAGTTTTTAGATTTTCTTTCTTTTACACTTCTTTTAGGATACTTTTAGAAATCTTCCCTTTTGTATATGAATTTTCTCTTTCTTTAAAAACTTTTTGAAATAAGAGACAAAGTTTTGATCTATTTTTAAGAAAATTAAGATGATCTTAGAAACTAAAAAAACCTCAATTATGACATCTTAAACCTAGTTGAAATAATGGATTTTGTTTAAATTATAGGTTAAGTATAAAAGATTGGGGAGATAATTTTATCTTGAATTTTTTGCCTTAGATAGTATGCACTTCACACTTATACAATTTTGGGGATAGAAACAAAGACCTAAAATGCCATAAAGCAAAAATAAATAAAAAAGAAAAATATATGAATAAAACATCACTTATTAAGCTGGATAATTATGCCTCAAGAAGCATGATTATTCACGCCTAATGATGGTAAGAAAAAAAAACAAATAATCCCCTTTAGTTTTGTAGCCTTGTTTACTCGAGTCCTTAAACCCGAGGGATGTTTTCTCATCTGGTGCCCTAGGACCTTCTGGTTTGGGAGTCATCGGTTAAAGGCTCGCTACATGGGTGAACTAGAAAGCCTTAAACCCGAGGGATGTTTTCTCATCTGGTGCCCTAGGACCTTCTGGTTTGGGAGTCATCGGTTAAAGGCTCGGCAACATGGGTGAACTAGAAAGCCTAAGAAAACTAAGGAAAGAAAAAAAAGAAAAAGAAATATATATATATATATATAAATAAATAAATGGCTTGATGGTTAGAGTTGAAATCCCATAAATCTTCACTATCACAAAGTGCATATTATCTAGGTTTTATGCAAGATAAAATATTCAATCTAATTTAGAATTCTTACCTTAATTGAAGACAAGATCTTGCATAGAGACTAAGTTTAAGGAAGAATGATTTTTGGTGGACTTATGATCTTAGATCACTTATATTTTTACAAAAATATTTCGTAAACTTGTCTCTCCTTCAAAATGTGTTTTCAAAAGACTAACATTTGTTTTCTTTCTTTATGGATTTTGGGGGGTGCAATCCGCTGAAAACCCTCAGGAGACAACACTCCTCCTCTAAGGCAACCTAGAGGTTTAACGGCTTGTTGCACACGCTCAGTGCAATCGCGTCACCTGCGAAAGTGGTGTAATAACATTTATAGTATAATTTTTCTTTTCATGTTTTGCTCGGGACGAGCAAAAGAAGTGTGGGGGTGTGATTAGTCTACAATTCTGTATTATTATATCGCATTTTCCCACCAATTTATGAATAAAATGTCGGTCTAAACTGTGTTTTGGTCTCTCTTGCAGGTAAATCAAGAGTTCAAGGGCAAAGGAGTAATAAGAGCTTAATTAAACCCAATTTCGGGTAATTAAATCCACATTACTTGGAGGCCAAGCAAGGGAACATCTAGAAGATACGTCGAACCTAGACTTTTGCTCACGTCAGACGAAATTCAGGCGAAATTACCAGAAAAAGGATATACCAGGAAGCTCCTAGAGCCAAGACAGATCCCCGCACCAAAACCAGGGAGATAACTCCTTGGTTTGGCCGCGGATCCGCCGCAAAAGCCGCGGATCCGCGGCCTAATGGTGGGGCCACGCGTTTGTTGGCCAAGAGGCCTTCCACTCTAGTTTTGATGATGATTAACTCATGTAGTTATGTTTACTAATAATCTTGTGATGTTTAGCTTCAGATCTTTAACCTAGATATTAGTTTGTGATTAACTTCAACAAAGGAGTTTGAAGCCTTTCACATGGTGATTCAAGAGCCCGAGCATCAAGATCATATATAGCACTCGTTGGAGTCAAGCTTGGTGGATCATGTCTTGGATCGAGTCGACTTGAAGACGGAGTTTGTCAAGAAGACTTGGTACATAGTTTAGTTTGTGTTTTAGATCCATGTGTAAAGATTAGATAGCGTGATATGCTCAAGTTCACAACACACACACACGTTTATGTTTTGGATATTAGTTTTCATGAATAGTTAAGTATCAATACAAGTTTATATGTGTTTATGTATATTAGATATGTTCTATATACATGTATGCTTCATATCCTAGACAAACTTATCTTGGTATGCCTATTCATGAGTTTTGATGTTTTGGTATTTTAACAAAACATATTTTTGAAATTAAAGTAAAAACAATGATATATATATGTTTCATGTATATGGGACTTAGGTCCATATGCAACATGCTTCAAAGTGTTTAAGTATCATGTTTTTGTATTTGAATGAGTTTTGAAAAAATCGGATTTCCTATTGAAAAATCTAAGTTTGGAAAAATACAGGTTTTGGTTTTCGGCAAAATCTAAAAGTCACAAAAATGGTTCAAAATTTGAAATTTGTGTTGGAATTTTTCACACAAGTTTGTATTTCAATGTATTATGATAAAACTATTTTTGTAGAATTTTAGAAGTTTTATGGGATTTTCTAGAATATTTTAAACCTAAGTTTTATGTCCCAAAATAGAACCTGCCAGGCTCTGGCGGTCGACCGGGACGGTCGACCGGATCCATAGTCAGTCGACCGACGTACCGGTCGACCGACGTGTACCAAACGTGCACACTGGCCAGCCACTGGGCCGGTCGACCGGATTGCAAGCACCCCACTCTCGGGGGTGGGGGCGGTCGACCACCGACAGGTAAGGCAAGGGCGGTCGATCGACCGGCCACGGCCAGAGAGCTTTTGCTCTCTGGATTGGGACGGTCGACCGGGCGGTCGACCGCTGGCTTCCAACGGTCAAAAATTTGACCGTTGGCGGTCGACCGCCAGCCGCCAGAGCTGCCAGATCAGCTCAACGGCTAGTTTTTGTTGGAAGCCTATTTAAACCCTATTTTCTTTGGGATTTTGGCCAAGGTTTTCAAGGAGAAAAATTCATACTTTTTCAGTGTTTTCAAGCCAAAAGTTTTTGGTGCAAAATTTCTAAATCTCTATTTGTTTTAAAGTGTTTTGTTTATGTCAAAGAAAATAGTTTTTTTGGGAATAAAGTTTTGGTCCAAAAATTCTATATCCATTTGGTATTTTCCCAAGAGATTTTTCTTTGATCAAAATACTTTGTTTTCCATACTTGAGCTATGTCTCCTATCCTATTCTATAGGATCTTTATTTGTGGGAAAATTTTTGTGGTTGAGGAAACCACCAAGTTGTAAACCCTTTCACTTGTTGTATCCCTCTTTGGTAGAGGTTGATTTGGGTTGTTGGTTGCTCCCTCTTTGGTAGAGGTTGAGGTTGTGGTTTACTCCCTCTTGTGTGAGGTGGAGTTAAATTTGTACCCCTCTTGTGTGAGGTGGTGTTTTGCCTCGGTGGAGGTTGTATTGGTTGGATTGGTAGAGTTCCATACTCCGGTCTTCGGTAGACCCTTTGTATTGCCTCAGTGGAGGTTGTATTGGTTGAGAGAGCAGTTCGGTACTCCTAGTGGATTGGAAATCCTTCTCGGTGAAGGGGGGGATGTAGAGCTGGGTGCTCGAATCTCGAAACACATCTTGTTGTTTGCGTTTGATCCATTGACTCTAAACTCTCTCTCTTTTATTTGTGCCATTGCATCTATTCATATTGCTCATTCATATTATATGCTTGGTTTGTTTGTGTGTGCCTCACTTGTGCTTAACCATGAGAGCTTCATATAGCGCCTCAACTCTTATTCAGAGGAATCAAGAGGAGTTAGTCCAGAGCCCTTCACCGGGAATTCGGCTACACTCGTTGGTTGCATTAAGTATAGTTGCAATTAGTTTTTAATTTCGCATTTAGTTCATTAGATTAGCGGTACACCTATTCACCCCCCCTCTAGGTGTACTTTCAATTGGTATCAGAGCCTACGCTCATGATATTTGGTTTAACCACGTAGGAGTGTGATCTTAGTTAGCTAATCTATCATTTACATTTGCACGTATATTTGTTTGCACACACTTATAGATTTCTTGTCACCTCCCATGTTTGATGTTTCCAACATTGACTCATGAAAATTTAGGATGTCCATGTACCTAAAAACCCTAGGCTTGCATGTTTTCCTTGCCGCTACCAAGAAATGCTATCTTGGTAACCGCAATCATATAGGGGCCAATGCACAAGCCCTTGAGGCTATTAGAAGCACGCTTAACAAAGAATATCTTATGCTTGTTTCTAACCATGATTCCGCCTTTGCAGTGTGGAACAAGTTGACCACCTCCAAGCTTCAATTGCCAATTCAAACGGAGGATGAATCTAGTGGAGAATCCGAGCCACAATGCTTCATGGTCAAGGGAATGACTCCCTTGAGGTATATTCAGAATCTCAATTAGATGATGATAATGCTTTTTCTTCTTCTAATGAGTATATTGATGCCAATGCCTTGAATGAAGAACTATCCAGTGTATGTGAAAAATTATTGGAAAAATATAATCTCTTGAAAAAGAAGAGTTTTGAACTTAATAAAGAAAACAAGGATTTATGTTCAAGACTTGATTTAGTTTTGCAAGAGAAGGAAGAGATATCACGTGAACGTGACTCACTTAAATCTCAACTAGACCTTGCCCTAAAAGAAAATGAGATTTTGTAAAATAGAAATGATTGTAATGATGTTTTGAAGAAAAATAAAGTTTTAACTTCAAAACTTGATTTTGTTGTAAAAGAGAATTCTTTTAAAAATAAAAATTGATTCTATTTCAAAGGATTTAGATATTTGTTTAAAGAAAAATAATTCTTTGCAAAATGATATAAATACACATGTTTGCCATGCTAGTATAGCTTCACCTAGCTCACCTATTGCATGTCACACTTCTTCTTTAATTGAAAATGATATATCTATGCTAAAGAAGAATATTGATTGTTTGGGCTCCACTTTGAGCCATTGTGTTTTGAGTCATACACGTTTGGAATCTTTGTTTCAAAAGAAACAAGTTCCATCTATGCATGTACACCCTCCACGGCATACACATGCTACTCACGGTCACAACCATCACACTATGTATGCTCATGTGTACACTTGTACACATTGTGGACGTAAGGGCTACCTTACTAAATTTTGCTATGATAAGATATATGATGAAAATTTAGCAACTAAGTTTGTTTGGGTTAGAAAAGGTACTAACCCCCATGGACCCAAAAGAGTATGGGTACCAAAGACCAGCCCTATTGTATTTGATGTAGGTGTGGTCTCTCGCATGACGTGAGAGCGATGGTGCCTTGGAGTGGATGCGTTCCGAGCTTAAAGAGAAATATTTGGATGCATCACTTTCAAGGGAAGTTTGGTGGGAGGACCACCTTGGTTTGGAGAAATAGAGAGGTGCCTTCATCGGCTTTGGTATCGATCTTTAACTCCCGTTTATTTACATGCTTTCATATCATTGTTCATAGCATGTTTTGATGTTTATTGATTATTATGATTATGCCATGTTAGTTAGATTAGTGATATACATGTTAGTTATTTGAGACACCCATGTTTAATATGGACTTATATCTTTGTGTTCTCACTTTATTTTAAACTAATATGTATGTCCTAGATCTAATGCATATGCATATATATAATGATCATATGAATGTTTATGATTTTTGTTTTGATGTTTCATGTTTTGATTAGTATGTTAAATGCCATAATTATTCGACCATTGACATGCATGTATAGCTTTTGAGATCACCCATGTTTATATGGATCATTTTTTTGTGTTCTCGCATATGTTTAGCTATTATGTATACCATAGTTCTAATAGCATGTGGATTTACATAATGATCGTATTTATGTTTATCATGCTGATTTATGTCTCGTTTTATGCTTCATGATTTGATTTCATGTTTAGATGTTAGTTTTCATTAAAACTAGGATATATACTTGTACATATAGTGGCCCCAAATAAATTTTTATATGTTTGTGCTTGAATGCTTATTTGTACCCATTAGATGTGCTAGTATAGACTAGTTTTGATGATTCATGCATTTTAACTTGTATTCCCCATCTTGGACATGTTTTATGATCATGTGTTTTTAGTTCATGTATATGTCTATTTTGTCAAACCTTAAGATATACATGTATACCCCTTGAGTCATTTGCTTTTCATTCAAATCTTTATTATGGACTCAAATTGTGTTTAGGGATATGTATGTATACTTCTTGTTTTGTCAAAACATACATATGCCTTAAAGTATAAATTGTTTTAATGAAAATTTTAGTTTTGACGAGTTTCATGTTTTCATGTTTAAAGGAATTTCAATTGAGCTTCACATTTTACTTGTACGCTCACCTTTCTTGTTTACTCATGCTTTGTCTTCATGAGTCATATTCATGCTTCATTAACGTTGAGTGTTGGCTATCATGTGAGTTTCATGTTTCATGAAATATACTTTTGTTTTATTCCTTGCTTGAAGGATTTCGTACTAGTTTTCCAAATTTTCCATTTAACTAGTTGCGGTATTCTTCGATATGGTAGAGTTTCCAAACATACTATATTTTCAAACCTATTTTGAAAACCCTACCCATTTAAGGGCGGTTGGTTGGGAGACCATGCCTTGTATGCTTTTTATTGAAAATCATTTTAAACATGTGCATGAAATGGGTGGTAGGTAATATGAGGTATACACTTGATCTTATTATTATTTTAATTGGTATCATTGGATCGTTTCAATTGGTATCAATATTGACATTCTTCATGTATACTCATATATATGTTTTATTTATGCTTATTATATCTCTATATTTTTTAGCACAAATTTTAGTAATGCTAAGCTTGAGTTTGTATGCATATCTTATTTCAATTGATTAGTTTTCAATTGGTACTTATGCAAGCTTATGCAGCGTTTTATTTGGTATTTCATAAAGGGGGAGAAAATTCGTATTTTATCTTTCTATTGGTATTGTGTTTACCTTTTAATTTTCACTCCCATACTTTATGATGAAAAATGATTGAAAAATTAATATTAATTTAAATTTGGTATAATATGTTTAAAAGGAAAAATACTTTCAATTGGTAAAATTGGTATCAAGATTTTCTTATATTCCTTGTTTACTCACAATTGGTATCAAGATTTTGTTTACTTTCAATTGCTATCTATTGATCTATTTCTTTCAATTGGTATCCATGAAAAATTATATCTTAAAATTTGATTTACTAAGATATCTCAAAATTTATTTTTAAGTAAGTATTAAAAAAATTTTACTCAAAATGTTTTGATATGGATTGTCTATATGCAAGGGGAGCTTAACATCTCTTTTACATATAGATTTATGTTGAGTGTATCTTATATTGAGGAGTTTGACAACTCTTCTTTATGCGGTACACGTGTGTAGGGGGAGCTTCACATCTCCTCTTATGCATTGCATATTATGTGTTATGTGAATTAGGGCTTGACATCCCTTCTTCATGTAATGCTTATATGTAGGGAAGTTAACTTAGCGTTTTCCTCTTCATGAATTTATATCGCATATATCCTTTAATGTTTTGTATTTTGTTTTACCCCTTTGATTGATG
The DNA here is from genome assembly GCA_038442645.1 of Agave tequilana. Lineage (NCBI taxonomy): Eukaryota > Viridiplantae > Streptophyta > Magnoliopsida > Asparagales > Asparagaceae > Agave > Agave tequilana. The sequence continues at coordinate 18,906 of JAVJIF010025688.1, read as the reverse complement.
ATTGACAAAAAGGGGGAGAAGTATTTGGAGAAGTATTTGGAGAAGTTTTTGGTATATATGGATGTTTTCCTTGCTTTATTCAAAGGAGGAGAAGTATTTGATGTTTATATGCATATTTATGTTTTGATGTTTTGTGGCTATTGATATCAAGAGAACATGTTTTGTTTTATTGGTATGTCTTGTTTTAATTGATATCAAGAGCTTATTTTATTTATGCATTTTGATGCATTTCATGTTTAGTATCTAAAGCATGTTTTAAAAAAAAAAGGATTTACGTTCATGCATAGCAATAAAAGGATTTGATGTGTTTCGTGCTTGTTTATGCATGTTTATCTTCATGTATTTGCATACATGTTTATGAGCTTTCATTGCATATATGTATTGTTTATTGCGATGCATGATTTAAGGGGAGCTTCTTTGAAGCTTTACTTTAATCCATGCATATATAACTCCATGAGTTTTGTCATCATCAAAAAGGGGGAGATTGTTGGCCCAGAGGCCTTCCACTCTAGTTTTGATGATGATTAACTCATGTAGTTATGTTTACTAATAATCTTGTGATGTTTAGTTTCAGGTCTTTAACCAAGATATTAGTTGGTGATTAGCTTCAACAAAGGAGTTTTGAAGCCTTTCACATGGTGATTCAAGAGCCCGAGCATCAAGATCATATATAGCACTCGTTGGAGTCAAGCTCGGTGGATCACGTCTTGGATCGAGTCGACTTGAAGACGGAGTTCGTCAAGAAGACTTGGTACATAGTTTAGTTTGTGTTTTAGATCCATGTGTAAAGATTAGATAGCGTGATATGCTCAAGTTCACAACACACACACGTTTTATGTTTTGGATATTAGTTTTCATGAATAGTTAAGTATCAATACAAGTTTACATGTGTTTATGTATATTAGATATGTTCTATATACATGTATGCTTCATATCCTAGACAAACTTATCTTGGTATGCCTATTCATGAGTTTTGATGTTTTGGTATTTTAACAAAACATATTTTTGAAATTAAAGTAAAAAACAATGATATATATTTGTTTCATGTATATGGGACTTAGGTCCATATGCAACATGCTTCAAAGTGTTTAAGTATCATGTTTTTGTATTTGAATGAGTTTTGAAAAAATCGGATTTCCTATTGAAAAATCTAAGTTTGGAAAAATACAGGTTTTGATTTTCGGCAAAATTTATAAGTCACAAAAATGGTTCAAAATTTGAAATTTGTGTTGGAATTTTTCACACAAGTTTGTATTTCAATGTATTATGATAAAACTATTTTTGTAGAATTTTAGAAGTTTTATGGGATTTTCTAGAATATTTTAAACCTAAGTTTTATGTCCCAAAACAGAACCTGCCAGGCTCTGGCGGTCGATCGGGACGGTCGACCGGATCCATAGTCAGTTGACCGAGACCGGTCGACCGACGTGCACCAAACGTGCACACTGGCCAGCCACTTGGGCCGGTCGACCGAGCAGTCGACCGATTGCAAGCACCCCACTCTCGGGTGGGGGCGGTCGACCGACCGGTCCACCGTAAGGCAAGGGCGCTCGACCGAGCGGTCGACCGGCCAGAGAGCTTTTGCTCTCTGGATTGGGACGGTCGACCGGGCGGTCGACCGCTGGCTTCCAACGGTCAACAATTTAACCGTTGGCGGTCGACCGCCAGCCGCCAGAGCTGCCAGATCAGCTCAACGGCTAGTTTTTGTTGGAAGCCTATTTAAACCCTATTTCTTTGGGATTTTGGCCAAGGTTTTCAAGGAGAAAAATTCATACTTTTTCAGTGTTTTCAAGCTAAAAGTTTTTGGTGCAAAATTCTAAATCTCTATTTGTTTTAAAGTGTTTTGTTTATGTCAAAGAAAATAGTTTTTTTGGGAATTAAGTTTTGGTCTAAAAATTCTATATCCATTTGGTATTTTCCCAAGAGATTTTTCTTTGATCAAAATACTTTGTTTTCCATACTTAAGCTATGTCTCCTATCCTATTCTGTAGGATCTTTATTTGTGGGAAAATTTTTTGTGGTTGAGGAAACCACCAAGTTGTAAACCCTTTCACTTGTTGCATCCCTCTTTGGTAGAGGTTGATTTGGGTTGTTGGTTGCTCCCTCTTTGGTAGAGGTTGAGGTTGTGGTTTACTCCCTCTTGTGTGAGGTGGAGTTGAATTTGTACCCCTCTTGTGTGAGGTGGTGTTTTGCCTCGGTGGAGGTTGTATTGGTTGGATTGGTAGAGTTCCATACTCCGGTCTTCGGTAGACCCTTTGTATTGCCTCAGTGGAGGTTGTATTAGTTGAGAGAGGAGTTCGGTACTCCTAGTGGATTGGAAATCCTTCTCGGTGAAGGCGGGGATGTAGAGCTGGGTGCTCAAATCTCGAAACACATCTTGTTGTTTGCGTTTGATCCATTGACTCTAAACTCTCTCTTTTATTTGTGCCATTGCATCCATTCATATTGCTCATTCATATTATATGCTGGTTTGTTTGTATGTGCTTAACCATGAGAGCTTCATATAGCGCCTCAACTCTTATTCAGAGGAATCAAGAGGAGTTAGTCCAGAGCCCTTCACCGGGAATTTGGCTACACTCGTTGGTTGCATTAAGTGTAGTTGCAATTAGTTTTTAATTTTCGCATTTAGTTCATTAGATTAGCGGTACACCTATTCACCCCCCTCTAGGTGTACTTTCAATTGGTATCAGAGCCTACGTTCCTGATATTTGGTTTAACCACGTAGGAGTGTGATCTTAGTTAGCTAATCTATCATTTACATTTGCACGTATATTTGTTTGCACACACTTATAGATTTCTTGTCACCTCCCATGTTTGATGTTTCCAACATTGACTCATGGAAATTTAGGATGCACATGTACCTAAAAACCCTAGGCTTGCATGTTTTCCTTGCCGCTACCAAGAAATGCTATCTTGGTAACCGCAATCATATAGGGGCCAATGCACAAGCCCTTGAGGCTATTAGAAGCACGCTTAACAAAGAATATCTTATGCTTGTTTCTAACCATGATTCCGCCTTTGCAGTGTGGAACAAGTTGACCACCTCCAAGCTTCAATTGCCAATTCAAACGGAGGATGAATCTAGTGGAGAATCCGAGCCACAATGCTTCATGGTCCAAGGGAATGACTCCCTTGAGGTATATTCAGAATCTCAATTAGATGATGATAATGCTTTTTCTTCTTCTAATGAGTATATTGATGCCAATGCTTGAATGAAGAACTATCCAGTGTATGTGAAAAATTATTAGAAAAAGATAATCTCTTGAAAAAGAAGAGTTTTGAACTTAATAAAGAAAACAAGGATTTATGTTCAAGACTTGATTTGGTTTTGCAAGAGAAGGAAGAGATATCAAGTGAACGTGACTCACTTAAATCTCAACTAGACCTTGCCCTAAAAGAAAATGAGATTTTGAAAAATAGAAATGATTGTAATGATGTTTTGAAGAAAAATAAAGTTTTAACTTCAAAACTTGATTTTGTTATAAAAGAGAATGATTCTTTAAAAATAAAAATTGATTCTATTTCAAAGGATTTAGATATTTGTTTAAAGAAAAATAATTCTTTGCAAAATGATATAAATACACATGTTTGCCATGCTAGTATAGCTTCACCTAGCTCACCTATTGCATGCCACACTTCTTCTTTAATTGAAAATGATATATCTATGCTAAAGAAGAATATTGATTGTTTGGGCTCCACTTTGAGCCATTGTGTTTTGAGTCATACACGTTTGGAATCTTTGTTTCGAAAGAAACAAGTTCCATCTATGCATGTACACCCTCCACGGCATACACATGCTACTCACGATCACAACCATCACACTATGTATGCTCATGTGTACACTTGTACAGATTGTGGACGTAAGGGCTACCTTGCTAAATTTTGCTATGATAAGATATATGATGAAAATTTAGCAACTAAGTTTGTTTGGGTTAGAAAAGGTACTAACCCCCATGGACCCAAAAGAGTATGGGTACCAAAGACCAGCCCTATTGTATTTGATGTAGGTGTGGTCTCTCGCATGACGTGAGAGCGATGGTGCCTTGGAGTGGATGCGTTCCGAGCTTAAAGAGAAATATTTGGATGCATCACTTTCAAGGAAAGTTTGGTGGGAGGACCACCTTGGTTTGGAGAAATAGAGAGGTGCCTTCATCGGCTTTGGTATCGATCTTTAACTCCTGTTTATTTACATGCTTTCATATCATTGTTCATAGCATGTTTTGATTTTTATTGATTATTATGATTATGCCATGTTAGTTAGATTAGTGATATACATGTTAGTTATTTGAGACACCCATGTTTAATATGTACTTATATCTTTGTGTTCTCACTTTGTTTTAAACTAATATGTATGTCCTAGATCTAATGCATATGCATATATATAATGATCATATGAATGTTTATGATTTTTGTTTTGTTATTTCATGTTTTGATTAGTATGTTAAATGCCATGATTATTAGACCATTGACATGCATGTATAGCTTTTGAGATCACACCATGTTTATATGGATCATTTTTTTGTGTTCTCGCATATGTTTAGCTATTATTATATCATAGTTCTAATAGCATGTGGATTTACATAATGATCGTATTTATGTTTATCATGTTATTTATGTCTCGTTTTATGCTTCATGATTTGATTACATGTTTAGATGTTAGTTTCATAAAATTAGGATATATACTTGTACATATAGTGCCCCAAAATAAATTTTTATATGTTTGTGCTTGAATGCTTATTTGTACCCATTAGATGTGCTAGTATCGACTAGTTTTGATGATTCATGCATTTTAACTTGTATTCCCCATCTTGGACATGTTTTATGATCATGTGTTTTTAGTTCATGTATATGTCTATTTTGCCAAACCTTAAGATATACATGTATACCCCTTGAGTCATTTGCTTTTCATGCAAATCTTTATTATGGACTCAAATTGTGTTTAGGGATATGTATGTATACTTCTTGTTTTGTCAAAACATACATATGCCTTAAAGTATAAATTGTTTTAATGAAAATTTTAGTTTTGACGAGTTTCATGTTTCATGTTTAAAGGAATTTCAATTGAGCTTATTGTCTACTTTCATGATTATGTTCTTCACATTTTACTTGTACACTCACCTTTCTTGTTTACTCATGCTTTGTCTTCATGAGTCATATTCATGCTTCATTAACTTTGAGTGTTGGCTATCATGTGAGTTTCATGTTTCATGAAATATACTTTTGTTTTATTCCTTGCATGAAGGATTTCGTACTAGTTTTCCAAATTTTCCATTTAACTAGTTGCGGTATTCTTCGATATGGTAGAGTTTCCAAACATACTATATTTTCAAACCTATTTTTGAAAACCCTACCCATTTAAGGGCGGTTGGTTGGGAGACCATGCCTTGTATGCTTTTTATTGAAAATCATTTTAAACATGTGCATGAAATGGGTGGTAGGTAATATGAGGTATACACTTGATCTTATTATTATTTCAATTGGTATCATTGGATCGTTTCAATTGGTATCAATATGACATTCTTCTTGCATACTCATATATATGTTTTATTTATGCTTATTATATCTCTATATTTTTTAGCACAAATTTTAGTAATGCTAAGCTTGAGTTTGTATACATATCTTATTTCAATTGATTAGTTTTCAATTGGTACTTATGCAAGCTTATGCAGCGTTTTATTTGGTATTTCATAAAGGGGGAGAAAATTCGTATTTTATCTTTCTATTGGTATTGTGTTTACCTTTTAATTTCCACTCCCATACTTTATGATGAAAAATGATTGAAAAATTAATATTGATTTTAAATTTGGTATAATATGTTTAAAAGGAAAAATACTTTCAATTGGTAAAATTGGTATCAAGATTTTCTTATATTCCTTGTTTACTGACAATTGATATCAAGATTTTGTTTACTTTCAATTGCTATCTATTGATCTATTTCTTTCAATTGGTATCCATGAAAAATTATATCTTAAAATTGATTTACTAAGATATCTCAAAATTTATTTTTAAGTATTAAAAATTTTTACTCAAAATGTTTTGATATGGATTGTCTATATGCAAGGGGAGCTTAACATCTCTTTTACATATAGATTCATGTTGAGTGTATCTTATATTGAGGAGTTTGACAACTCTTCTTTATGCGGTACACGTGTGTAGGGGGAGCTTCACATCTCCTCTTATGCATTGCATATTATGTGTTATGTGAATTAGGGCTTGACATCCCTTCTTCATGTAATGCATATATGTAGGGAAGTTAACTTAGCGTTTTCCTCTTCATAAATTTATATCGCATATATCCTTTAATGTTTTGTATTTTGTTTTACCCCTTTGATTGATGATTGACAAAAAGGGGGAGAAGTATTTGGAGAAGTTTTTGGTATATATGCAAGTTTTCCTTGCTTTATTCAAAGGAGGAGAAGTATTTGATGTTTATATGCATATTTATGTTTTGATGTTTTGTGGTTATTGATATCAAGAGAACATGTTTGTTTTATTGGTATGTCTTATTTTAATTGATATCAAGAGCTTGTTTATTTATGCATGTTGATGCATTTCATGTTTAGTATCAAAAGCATGTTTTAAAAAAAAAAGGATTTATGTTCATGCATAGCAATAAAAGGATTTGATGTGTTTCGTGCTTGTTTATGCATATTTATCTTCATGTATTTGCATACATGTTTATGAGCTTTCATTGCATATATGTATTGTTTATTGTGATGCATGAGTTAAGGGGGAGCTTCTTTGAAGCTTTACTTTAATCCATGCATATATAACTCCATGAGTTTTGTCATCATCAAAAAGGGGGAGATTGTTGGCTCAGAGGCCTCCCACTCTAGTTTTGATGATGATTAACTCATGTAGTTATGTTTACTAATAATCTTGTGATGTTTAGTTTCAGATCTTTAACCAAGATATTAGTTGGTAATTAGCTTCAACAAAGGAGTTTTGAAGCCTTTCCCATGGTGATTCAAGAGCCCGAGCATCAAGATCATATATAGCACTCGTTGGAGTCAAGCTCGGTGGATCACGTCTTGGATCAAGTCGACTTGAAGACGGAGTTCGTCAAGAAGACTTGGTACATAGTTTAGTTTGTGTTTTAGATCCATGTGTAAAGATTAGATAGCGTGATATGCTCAAGTTCACAACACACACACGTTTTCTGTTTTGGATATTGGTTTACAGTTTTTGGTTTAACCGATATTGGTTTTCATAAATAGTTAAGTATCAATATAAGTTTACATGTGTTTATGTATATTAGATATGTTCTATATACATGTATGCTTCATATCCTAGACAAACTTATTGGTATGCCTATTCATGAGTTTGATGTTTTGGTATTTTAACAAAACATATTTTTGAAATTAAAGTCAAAAACAATGATATATATATATATATGTTTCATGTATATGGGACTTAGGTCCATATGCAACATGCTTCAAAGTGTTTAAGTATCATGTTTTTGTATTTGAATGAGTTTTGAAAAATCGGATTTCCTATTGAAAAATCTAAGTTTGAAAAAATACAGGTTTTGGTTTTCGGCAAAATTTATAAGTCACAAAAATGGTTCAAAAAGTTTGAAATTTGTGTTGAAATTTTTCACACAAGTTTGTATTTCAATGTATTATGATAAAACTATTTTTGTAGAATTTTAGAAGTTTTATGAGATTTTTTAGAATATTTTAAATCTAAGTTTTCTGTCCCAAAACAGAACCTGCCAAGCTCTGGCAGTCGACCGGATCCATAGCCGGTCGACCGGTCGACCGACGTGCACCAAACGTGCACGCTGGCCAGCCACTTGGGCCGGTCGACCGACTGCAAGCACCCCACTCTCAGGTGGGGGCGGTCGACCTACCGGTCGACCGTAAGGCAAGGGCGGTCGACCGGCCAGAGAGCTTTTGCTCTCTGGATTGGGACGGTCGACTGGGTGGTCGACCGCTGGCTTCCAACGGTCAAAAATTTAACCGTTGGCGGTCGACCGGGCGGTCGACCGCCAGCCGCCAGAGCTGCCAGATCAGCTCAACGGCTAGTTTTTGTTGGAAGCCTATTTAAACCCCATTTCTTGGGATTTTGGACAAGGTTTTCAAGGAGAAAAATTCATACTTTTTCAGTGTTTTCAAGACAAAAGTTTTGGGTGCAAAATTTCTAAATCTCTATTTGTTTTAAAGTTTTGTTTATTTCAAAGAAAATAGTTTTTTTGGGAATTAAGTTTTGGTCTAAAAATTCTATATCCATTTGGTATTTTCCCAAGAGATTTTTCTTTGATCAAAACACTTTGTTTTTCACACTTGAGCTATATCTCCTATCCTATTCTATAGGATCTTTATTTGTGAGAAAATTTGTTGTGGTTGAGGAAACCACCAAGTTGTAAACCCTTTCACTTGTTGTATCCCTCTTTGGTAGAGGTTGATTTGGGTTGTTGGTTACTTGTGGTTTACTCCTCTTGTGTGAGGTGGAGTTGGTTGGATTTGTACCCCTCTTGTGTGAGGTGTGTTTTGCCTCGGTGGAGGTTGTATTGGTGGAGTTCCGTACTCCGGTCTTCGGTAGACCCTTTGTATTGCCTCAGTGGAGGTTGTATTGGTTGAGAGAGGAGTTCGGTACTCCTAGTGGATTGGAAATCCTTCTCGGTGAAGTCGGGGATGTAGAGCTGGGTGCTCGAACCTCGAAACACATCTTGTTGTTTGTATTTGATCCATTGACTCTAAACTCTCTCTCTTTTATTTGTGCCATTGCATCTATTCATATTGCTCATTCATATTATATGCTTGGTTTTTTTGTGTGTGCCTCACTTGTGCTTAACCACGAGAGCTTCATATAGCGCCTCAACTCTTATTCAGAGGAATCAAGAGGAGTTAGTCCAGACCTTCACCGGGAATTCGGCTACACTCGTTGGTTGCATTAAGTGTAGTTGCAATTAGTTTTTAATTTCTGCATTTAGTTCATTAGATTAGCGGTACACCTATTCACCCCCCTCTAGGTGTACTTTCAGCGTCGATTTTCGACGCGTGGCCCCATCTCGTCTTCCAGAACACTCCTATGCCTATAAATAGCCCTGTATTTGGCCAAAGCGCAAGAGTTTTCGATTTTAGGAGTAGTTTTTGATTTTAGGCTAGGTTTTCTATGTTTAGTGTAGGTGTTCTTCTTCTTCTTGTATTTTGTATTTTTATTTTGTTAGATCTTGTAGTAGGGCTGAGAGATTCAGAGAGAGATAGAGAGGGATTGATGTAATAGATGGTGATAATCTATGTAAAGGTGCCTCCTTTCTTCTCCGATGTAATCTTCTCCATCTTCTACATGATGTTTTGCTAACTTTCTTCTCTCTCATGGCAATCTAACTACTAACCACTAACCATCTAACCACTTACTTGATAATCCACATGAATCTAATAGCCTCACAAGGCCTTGCTCTTGCAAGAACCATTGATGGCTCATGATGATGGATTCTAACATTCTAACATTTCTAACACCTAACCCACTATCTTGCTAACTTGCAATGTCTTCTTTATTTCATGCTCACCTCTAACCGGTTTTGATGATTTAATAAGTAGCTTGCAACTTGTTAGTGGTATCGATGTGTTGTTTGAATGTAGAAGATCAATCTTATGGACCATGCTTTGTATCATCTCTTAAAGCCAAGGATTAGTGATGGCCGAGGATCCATGTGAGGTAACTATCACTAAGAGCTTAGCATAGTTAGTGGAGCAATTGGTAGTTAGTAGTCACGAGTTTTCTTTTACTTTGTTTTAAAAATCAATTTCAAACTCTTTTTCTCATTTTTCTATCGATGTTTTCACCATCCTCTTAGTTTATCTTTGTTCCATCTTCTTTTCTATTTATTTTCCAAACCACTTCTCTTTTGTTTTCTTCGCCGTTTTCATCGCCTTCTCCACCTACCACATGCTTGATTTCTTTTCCTTTTCTTTTTCTAATTCTTTAACAAAGAAGAACTGTTAACAAACGACGTGAATAGAGACTGTTAATGCTTCTATCGCCTCCCGTCCCTGTGGATTCGACCCGTTGAGCCAATGCTATAATGAAAGTATCGAGGGAACATTAGTACATACGAGCTTTTACATTGATTTTACAAAAACACACATTTTTTAGTGCTAGTTTTTCCCCGATCACCTAGTAGATACGCTTCGTCAGCCACCATCAATTCGGTACGAACAGGACTCGTATCTGCTAACATGGCCGACAACAATGATGATGATTTTCGTCGGTTGATGGAGGCAGAAGAGCAGACTTTTAGGGCTCAACAGGAAGCTTTGGACATCATCCAGCAAATGTTAGCTCAACTTTTGGTCAACCGGAATACCAATGACGCCGGTAGCATAGCAATAATAAAGAGGAGCATAACGACGACGAACGTCCTAATACTAAGAAGTCAAAGGAAAGCTCCTCAATTGATGCCGAGGTCATTAAGGGCATCCAAGCTCAGATTGCATCCCTAACCCAGAGAGATAAGCTAAAAAAGGTAGGAATGACTTGTCCTTACTCATTGGAGTGGGATTCTGTTCCATACTCCCCAAAGTTCAAGCCACCTACGTTGCACACATACGACGGCAAGAGCTCACGCAACTAGCATATCTAATACTTCTGGTCTCAAACCGGTAACGTGATAGATAACGATGCCATCATGGCCAGACTATTCATCAGCACTCTTAAGTGGGTAGCCTTTGATTGGTTTAGGAGCTTGCCTAGCGGTTCCATCAACTTCTAAATTGACCTAGAAACCCGGTTCCTCTCTCAATTTTATGAGGATGATACCGAGGTGACTATTGACAAGCTTCTCTCAACGGTCCAGAAAGGGGAGAATCTATGCGGGAATACATTGAGAGCTTACATAACCTTTCTCTCATATACCCTGCAGGCATGCCATTACTCATGTTACTCCAGACATGCTGACATAACTTCCTCGATAGGATGAAAGTTCGTATGGGAGCTATCAAAGCCCACACATGAACGGAGCTTGTGAGCACACTGAGATAGCCGAGAAATCGGCTAAGAAATTTGAGCCCTTAGTCTCCAAGAACAAGAGGGAGGTTAAAACCAAGGGGCATGATGCAGCCCAGTCTTCTCAATCAAAGGGGAAGGAAACCATGGCCGTTGAGCTATCAGGAACAACTCAATCAAAGCAGAAGAGTAGCACCAATGGCAATCAGGAATTCAAATTCCTACCAAAGGTGTACTCCTTTAAAGATGAATAGGTGGCGATGATCTTTCACTTGCTACACAAGGGTAACAAGCTCAAGTTACCTGAAGTTTGGCGACCTAATGAAGTGGGGCATACAAATGATCCTAACTACTACCTCTTTCATAGAATGGTGCATCACCTTACCAGCAGATGCTATGTCCTTAAGGAAAAGATCCAAGCATTGTGGATGATGGAGTTTTTACTCTCAAGTAAGAACAAAAGAAAGTCACGCTAATATGGTGACTCATAATTTTGGAACTTTCCTGAAGATGACTGTTCAAGATGGCTTGGTCCTAGTTCCTAAGGCCAGATTGGATATCATCAACCCAATGGCTGAAAAGCAGAAAGCTAAGGGCCTCATTCCAATAATGACAGAATTTGGAGAGATCATGTAGGTCCACCCAAAATATTATCCAAGATGAGCAATGGGAAACTAGCAAGCTCAAGCTCAAACTCAAAGGCAAGTCATGCAATACCATCTCTCTCATAATAGATGATGACTCTGTGACTGTAGCCTCTCTGAGTGACTCAGAAGGAGAGAAACTTGCCTTTGCAGCACAACCCGCCACCTCGTAGCCAGTGGGTACACGTTCTGATAAATAGTATTTGTGATAGTATGACCAGACATCTGACAGAGCACCCCAACCAATAACGTCGGGAATCGCTGCAGCTGTTTAGGCCATAGTGTCTAATGACAAAGAAAATCAGAAGGAAATTCATTTTGATGAATCCTTGAAGAAGAATCTTTCCAGAGGACTCAACGCTCCCTTCCGCTTTGATATATTAGCACAATTGGCCAATATCCCAGCTTATATTACCCTACATGAGCTACTCCGCCTCTTGAAGAAGACGAGAAAGGCACATAGGAATGCGCTTGCTGATTCAAAATCATTTCTGACACAAGTGTCATTCCCTATAAAAGAAGATGGAGCTTCATGCCCCCAATGCCATTTGGCACAACAACAAGTACCATGCATCACCTTCACTCCTAAAGATATGCTCCTCAAGGATAACAGACAGATAGGCCCTTGTACTACACAGGGTATATTAGATCCACACACATTAAGAGAATATAAGTCAATCTGAGCTCTGCTCTGGGCATTATCCCCAAGAGACTTCTTTATTTTCTCGGCATTCCATTGAGCAAGTTGTCAACCACGACTACAACCTGGCTTCAACGCCGGGAGTAGTCATCTTTTGGGCAAGATTCGTCTCTGGTGTCAAATTGAAAATCTGAAATCAGGAGTGACGTGTTACGTCATTGACGCTGACACGTTCTACAATCTCTTGCTCGAAAGACCATGGATCCATGCTAATTAGATTGTACCTTTCACACACTATTAATGCTTTAAATATGTAGATGACAAGGCCATGGTCAGGACGGTGTTTGCCGAAATGTAGCCATTTAAAGGAATGAAGAACTACTTTACTGATTCATTACTTTATAGAGAGAACAACTTGATCTACAATGGGAGAAGCGTTTTGAACAACGCGACCCTCCTACAGTAGATAAAGTAATCCAAATTGATATTGGTGATCGAACGCACCCAAAGTTCATCTCTATAAGTGCTATAAGTTTGTCGCCGACAGAGAAGTAAGACCTTATATCCCTGATAAAAGAGTATATAGATATCTTTACTTGGAGCTATGAAGACATGCCTGGTCTCAGTCCTCAGGTGGCTATGCATCATCTCAGCATCAAGCTGGATGCTAAGCCGGTCAAACAACAACAGTGACACTTCTGACCTTATATTATAGAGGCAATCGAAGCGGAGGTCCAGATGTAGGATCTAAAAACTAATGTCAACACAACACTCAAACAAAGATAATTAGCGTTAAATAAAATAACTTGCAAGAAAGAAAATAAATCTCAGAAAATATGCAAACGCAAACACAAGAGATTTTATCCTGGTTCGGTCCTCTTGACCTACATCCAGTACCCAAGCAATCCGCTTGAGATTTTCCTTATCCTTAATTTTGTACACCCAAAACCAACACCTTGTACACCACTTGACAAATAACCTTTATCAAATCCGTACAACTCTTCTTACACCAAGAAGACAACAACACCTTGTACAACTTCTCTTCTACACCAAGAAGACGCTCTTGTACAATACTTCTCTTTGAGCGATTATAATCAATCTGATAAGTCTTGATATTTGTTTGTGGTCGTGAACAAGGACTTTTATAGGTGGACTCTCAAAATTCTTCACTAAAAGATTGGAATTCGTGTGAAGAACAGAAAATGGAACTAGTTTATGAAAACAGAATATGTCAACAGAGTTTGGATAGAAAACTATGATTTAATTGGTGTCTTTAGCCTAGGATAACATCCCAATTTATAGCTGAAATCTATGGTCAGTTAGGGCAGTTATCAGGACAAATTTGAATATTGAAACGTTGGATAAATACCAGAAAACCAATAACTGTTTAACAGTTAGAAACTTTATAAGTCGACTAGTATAGGCATTTTTGACTGGGTTAGTCGACTAGCAAAAGGAATTAGTTGACTATAAATATATGATACAGATATGCAAGTCTCTGGAAGCTACGATTAGTTGACCAGTAGAAATTATAAGTCGACTACAACATGTATTAGTCCACTAGTAATGTTGATAAGTCGACTAGTAATCCTATTAGTCGACTATAGGAAGGGTCAAGTCTACTAATAGGAAGGGTCAAGTCTACTAATAGAACTATTTTATGTGTGATCAAGGCTTTTAACAAATATCTAAAAAAATACACAAAAATAGTACAAATTATATTTGTTATCATCAAAATAAGTTCCAACATTCTCCCCTTTTTGATGATGACAATGTGTGTATGCACAAGCTCCCCCTATAGAGAAACTCCCCATGTAGAAAACAGGTTATAATAAATATATATAACAAGTGTTCTCCCCCTGCATCATAGCATACATATGACATATTTTCAAATGTTAGAAATAACTTATATCATCAGGTATTTTCTTTTCTTTGTATTGTACCTATAAGATAAAACATTGTTAATGACACCAATCATAACATGATCAAAATATTAATCTTTAAGAATCCAAACCCAATTTGAATTTGGTTTCCATCTTTAGTATAAACATAATTGCATGAATTACATATATGATGTATATATGATGCAATATAAGCATTTTTATCCATTTATTTAGATTTTAACAATCCAAATATATTTAAACTTTGATTTCATGGTCTTCTTAACAAAAGAATTATCATTATTTTTTTTGTAGACATTATTTTTTGAACAACCAAGACCAATATGCTTATCATTTGAAAATCCAAGTCCATAATGATTATATGAAACCTTTTGATATGACAATATATCATTTAAATTTTTTTTTCTTTATTAAATTTTGTCACTTTATTCAAAAGTTCTTCATATTTATCTTTAAAACTTGTCATGTCTTTATCTAAAACAGAAATTCTTTCATTTAAGGACATAGTTTCTCTTTTAAGCAAAATATTCTCTTTTAAAAATTCTCATTATCCCTTTTTAAAGATAATAAAACTTTTCAAAATCATCCTTTTGAGAATTTTCAGAAGAAATGTGAGAAACATGAATAGAATTTTCTTTGATGAGCCTTTCATTTCCTTTGATAAAACTTTTTTTTCATCTTTTCATTCTTAAGATTATTATATACTTATGAAATGCATTTAAGATTCAATATATTGTACCTCATCTTCTTCTTGAGCCATAAAAACAAATATTGGCATGCTCAGTGGCTTCTTCTTCATCTGAGAAAGATGAATCACTGTTCTCCCATGATGCTTGATAATCTTTATTCTTTTTGAACTTTTTGCTCTTAAATTTTCCTTTGTTTTTGAGCAATGGGCAATCCTTCTTCATATGACCTGTTTTATTACAATTAAAACATTTAAACTTATCTTGCTTCAAGAACTTTCTGAATTTTCTTGAGAACATTGCCATCTCCTCTTCATCATCATCTGAATTATCCATGTCTGAGGATGTATGGAAGGCAAGTACTTTATTCTTGGATAGAGGTTGTTGTTCATCCTTTTTTCGCTCTTCAAGTTGCACTTCATATGCCATTAAATTACCAATAAGGTTTTCTAATGACATAGTTGAGATGTCATTTGCTTCTTCTATTGCAGTGGTCTTCTTCTCCCAATCTGATGTGAGTGCACGGAGAACCTTTCTAACTTTTTAGACTTGAGTGTACTCCTTTCCAAGGGATGCTATGAAATTTGTAATGTCGGTGAACCTTGTAATCATTTCTGAAATTATTTCGTTCTCCTTCATTTTAAAGAGTTCAAACCTATGAATAAGAATAGAAATTTTAAATTCTTTAACCTTATTTGTACCTTCATGGGTTACCTGTAAAATCTGCCATATTTGATTTGCAGATCTGGCTGTTGATACGCGATTGAATTCTTCTTTGTTCAAGGCACAGAAAAGCGCGTTCATTGCTTTGGCATCAAGGTTTGCAGACTTCTTTTGTTCTTCATTCAATTTACTGTAATTTGTAGTTGGCTTGGTGTACGTTACTTTTATTATGTTCCATAGTTCATAGTTGAGCTATTGTAAGTAGATCTTCATTTTACACTTCCACTAGTTGTAGTTTAATCCATCAAACAATAGTGGACGTTGTGTAGAATATTCTTCTCTGAATTATGATGAAGGAAACTCCGTTGCCATCCTTGTAGGGTGCTGATAGGGTATGCAGGGCTCTGATGCCAATTATAGGATCTAAAAACTAATGTCAACACAACTCTCAAATAAAGATAATTAGCTTCAAATAAAATAACTTGCAAGAAAGGAAATAAATTTAAGAAAATATGCAAACGCAAACATAAGAGATTTTATCCTGGTTCGGTCCTCTTGACCCACATCCAGTCCCTAAGCAACCTACTTAAGGTTTTCCTTATCCTTGATTTTGTACACCCAAAACCAACACCTTGTACACCACTTGACAAATAACCTTTGCCAAGTCCGTACAACTCTTCTTACACCAAGAAGACAACAACACCTTGTATAACTTCTCTTCTACACCAAGAAGACGCTCTTGTACAATACTTCTCTTTGAGGGATTACAATCAATCCTATAAGCCTTGAGATTTATATATGATCGTGAACAAGGACTCTTATAGGTGGACTCTAAGAATTTTTCACTAAAGGATTGGAATTGAAGAACGGGAACTAGTTTTCTGAAAACAGAATATTTCAACAGAGTTTGGACAGAAAACTATGATTTTAATTGGTGTCTTTAGCCTAGAATAACATCCCTATTTATAGCTGAAATCTATGGTCAGTTAGGGCAGTTATCAGGACAAATTTGAATATTAAAACGTTGGATAAACCCCAAAAAACTAATAACTATTTAACAGTCAGAAATCGTTATAAGTCGACTAGGGTAGGGAGTAAGTTGACTAGTATAGGCATTTTTGACTGGGTTAGTCGACTAGCAAAAGGGATTAGTCGACTATAAATATATGATACAGATATGCAAGTCTCTGGAAACTACTATTAGTCGACCAGCAGAAATTATAAGTTGACTACAACATGTATTAGCGAATAGTAATGTTGAAATGTACAAGTCGACTAGTAATCCTATTAGTCGACTATAGGAAGGGTCAAGTCTACTAATAGGAAGGGTCAAGTCTACTAATAGGACTATTTTTTGTATGATCAAGGCTTTTAACAAACATCTAAAAAATACACAAAAATAGTACAAATTACATTTGTTATCATCAAAATAAGTTCCAACATCAGAAACTCATCGAATGTGACTTCATTCGAGAGGAACAACACCCAGACTGGGTTACTAATATTGTACCCATCCTTAAAAAGAATGAAAAAAATCCGAGTCTGTATTGACTTTCGTGAACTTAATATAGCCTGTCCTAAAGATGAATTTCTGTTACCTATCACGGATGTTAACACGTGTGGTTTCGTAAGGATGCCATTTATAGATGGCTTTTCAGGGTACAACCAAATCAAGATGTACCCAGTCGATGAAAAGCATACATCATTCTGAACACCGTTGGGTGTGTTTTGCTATACGGTTATGCCGTTTGGCTTAAAGAATATAGGTGCAACTTACCAACGTGCAATGAGTTCAATCTTTCGTGATTACCTACGAAAAATAGTGGAGTAAAGTTGACGATATTGCAATCAAAAGTCATGATAAGAACAATCATCTTCATGACTTGAGAATGATGTTCGACCTCATACGGGCTCACCAGCTGAAGTGAACCCAACAAAGTTTCTTGAGAGTTTCAAGTGGCAAGTTCCTG
Source organism: Agave tequilana (assembly GCA_038442645.1). Taxonomy (NCBI): domain Eukaryota; kingdom Viridiplantae; phylum Streptophyta; class Magnoliopsida; order Asparagales; family Asparagaceae; genus Agave; species Agave tequilana. The sequence goes on along the minus strand of JAVJIF010025688.1, from coordinate 1,452 downwards.
GGATTTATTGTCACATCCAAAGAAATTCATTTTAATCTTGACAAGATCAAACCATTTAAGATATGCAACCTCCAAATTATCTCAAAGAACTCAGAGGCCTTCAAGGCAGGCTGGCTTACATCCGTAGGTTTATTGTAAACCTGCCAGATCACTGTCAACCATTTACATGACAAATGAAGAAGGGCGTATCTTTTATTTAGGATGACGCTTGTTAAAAAACTTTTGAGGATATCAAAGCATACCTCACTAAGCCTCCAGTCCTGGCATCTTCTGTTTCGGGGAAACTATTCTTACTTTATGTAAGAACTATGGACCATCTTTAGGTGCTCTACCGCACAAAAGAATGATGAAGGTTCCGAGCAAGCCATCTATTATCTCAGCAGAATCTTGATTGGAGCTGAAAGTCGCTACAAACCTAGTCGAGAAAGAGTGTCTTGCTCTTGTCTTCGCCATCCAGAAGATGCGGCATTACTTGATCGGGCAGACTATTCATGTCATTTCTAGAGCCAATTCTCTTCGGATTCTTATGACAAAGCAAAGTTCCTTGAACTTCAGGTTGGCTAATTAGGCCATACTGCTGTCCTTATATGATATGACCTTCGTACCCCAGAAGACCATTAAGAGCTAAGCCCTTGTAGACTTCTTAGAAGCTCATCCAATTGCAGAAACTTCAAAGCTGCATGAAGATGTTTCAGATGAAGGTATTGAAGCCAACATGACTTCAAGCGATGATGTATGGCAACTGTTCTTTGATGGTGCATCAAGAACCGACCAAATGAGAAGATTGTTGCCAGAGTGGGGGTAGCATTTATCTCACCCGAGAATCACGTCCTTCCTCGTGCATTCTCGCTAACAGACCTTGTTTCAATAATGTAGTTAAGTATAATGTTTTACTCATTGGCCTCCAACTCGCTCAATAAATGGGAGTACAGTACCTGGAAGCTTATGGTGATTCCAAGTTGATCAACAACCAAGTTAAGGGTGAATATGAGGTCCTTCATGAAGACCTCATACCTTATCACTATGCAGCCATTCAGCTGGCTAATACATTTGAAGGCTTCTACATTTGTAATGTATTCCGCCTCCAAAATACAAAGGCAGATGCTCTAGCGGCGCTAGCAACTAACTGGCTTTACCTGCTGATATCAATTACCATCTTATGGGGCCACGCGTCATCTCTTCTGTCCGAAGTATAGTTTAGAGGTTAGCGAAGTTCATACAACCTCGACAAACTTTGAACCAAGGGACTAGCATTCCCAATCATTAACTATGCCTTGCACGGCATATTACCCGATGACCCACGGAAGCGGTGTCTATTCGACGAAGGTCTACTCGATTCTACTACGATGCAGTGGTAAATACCCTATACCGCCATTCATATGGTGGTATACTTCTTCATTGTCTATCCAATTCAGAGGCAGAAGAGGTAATCAAAGAGGCTCACGATGGCAT